>JAHREE010000294.1:4077136-4145995 GCA_033628505.1 Tringa tobata
GCCCACGGAGAGACTCGACGGCTGGGTCCGTGCCCGGGAGCTGCGCGTAGCCCCCTTCCCACCCGGCAGTGCCGTCCGTCGGGGAGCCCGGTGGCCGGCGGGCAGCTGCCCCTGTGTCGGGGCCGAGGGGAGGGAGCGATCCCCGAGGAGGGGGCGGGGGAGGAAGGGGTGGTGAGGAAGTAAAAATTATTTTTCCTTCACCCAGTATTTCCTTCGTGGTACCTTGGCATCTGCCAAGGTCTCATGTAATAGTAATTAAGGAGCAACTCGTTGTCCAAGGGCATCCTACATTCACACACACCCCCCCAGTAATTCATGGACCGTCACCTCCCAGTAATAACATTTTTCTTTCCTGGAGTAGGAGGTTGGTGTATTTGGTTGTTTACCATATGCAAAACAAGTTCCAATTAGAAATGCCTCACAGATCTTTACGGGGAGGAAACAAAATGAGTTAAATTTGATTATTGAGTTACACTTTTTAACTGATCGTGGGGGAGCGATGCATGGACCTCTCTTTATTAGGCAGGTGTCAGGCTGCTCTTCTCGTCTCCTTCAGACAAAATAATTCAACCAGGACTGGAAAAAGAGAACGGGCCCAACACGTTGTAAAAACCTGATGTTCTGTTGTGTGGACTCTAGCACGAATTGGGGCATCTAAGAATAAGACACACCTACTAGACAGGATGCTAAGGACAAGGAGATGTTCCCAGGAGATAAAGTTGTTGTTTAACTACAGAATGAAGGCATTTAGATAATTTCATTTTACTTTTAGAAAATAAATGTCCTCAGGGGTAATCGCTAATAAGGAGTTGATGGATCTAAGTGCCAACTGCAAGTTGCTGAATGTTTCCTCTAGCACACACGATGTGCTCTCACCTCATGGGTGCAGGCAGGGCGCTTGCTTTGCCTCTTTCTAGAACTTCCAGCTTCCACCTTTCTGCACTGATGAGGTTCAGTTTTGGGCATTGTTTTGCAGTCTTTTTATGGAAAAGACCAAAGATGCAGAGTACAGGGTAGCAGTTAGTCTTCTATTAGTGATAATTAATTTATTCCCATGTCAGAGGGATAAAGGTTAGAAGGTTGAACAGCCCAGGGGACCACCAACACCCCTGCCCGAAGGGAGCAATTTTTCGGGGTGAAGCTGGGGATGGCAGGCCCAGCACCAGGGCTGGTCATCAGTTGCCAGAAGTTTGCTATAAAGTCTGAAAGGCTGCTGAAATGTGATTACAGTCTAAGAAAATGACAACTTGAGCTGCAGCAACAGAGCTGGGTGTTAGCATCACCTGGTAGTTACTTGCGGAAGCTGGAGATAGGTTATGTGCGCAGCGGCACTGCTGCAGTCAGTCCCGTGCAAGGAGTGAAGAGCCAGGCTCCTCTTCAGCACTGACCTGATTTCAGTGGCAGTGTAATGCCTTCACTGGAGCTCACTGACTAAGTATTTTGAAAGTCAGGATGTAGAGACATGCCTCAGAAATACCTTAGCCTAAACCAGGGTGTTAGTGTTGCTGAGGCCATTGCTGACATTTACGGAGATAAAACTTCATTGGGGCCACAAAAGATTTTAAAATATGTTTTGATACATTTTCTTTTAATTTGCTAATTATTAGTTAAAACCTAGATCAATCTTATTTACACTTATGCAGCACCTATAAGTAGGCACTTAACTGAAAGTCTTTCATTAAGAGTGTTTCTTCCAGAGCCTCTCAACAGTCAAATTAAAAAAAGAGCCTTATCATGTTAATGTAAGTCAGCCTATCTAAGATCTTTGTCAACTTCTGGAGGTGACTACCTTCTCCCAAAACTATCCAAGAAGCCCACGGTGACTGTGCTCCTGAAGCAAGCAGTCCATTTTTGAGGGGTGAAATCTGGCCATAAGTTGCTGGCACAAAGTTGTTGTTTCACCTGTATGCCTGTGAGATAAAAAGGGGGTGGGTTTTTTGTTGCTTTAAGTGTCAGAAAATGTGCACTGTGGCCCCCAGTTGCTTGGTTTTTTTTCTTACAGAGAAAGCTTGTTTTCATGTTTTAGGACAACACAATCACCCACTGCTCTGAGCCAATTTTTTTTTTTCTAACCGAGAGTCTAACAAACTCTGTGCAATATTAACCATGCAGAAAGGTCAGCCAAACACTTGCAGACATCCAGGTGTCCCTCACTGCTCCTTGAGTTCAAAGCATGGCTTCACCATGTCTGTGTTGCTGAGCAAGCATACTTCCAACTCTGCCCCAGGTTGGTGGATCAGGATTTACTTTTCAGACTCTTTGCGTTGGTGATTACTGAATGTTCAACTTTTGATAAGATGTATAATGGATTCTGTAAATGTCCATATAATTTTCATTAGGCTGAGCTTTTCTCTGCTAGCTAAGCTATGCAGTCCGTGCATGCAATCAAATTCAACTGACTATTTCTGTTTCTGCCCCAAAGCGGCTGAATCTACTGGGATACCTAATTTTAGGTAAAGTAACTCTGTTACCACCCTAGATTCATTTAACAGCTTTCCCTGAGGTCGCACCAAGCATTGACTTCAATGCAGCACACCCTTTACTCATTTCAAAATCTCAACAGAAGAGCTAGCAGCCTTACACTGGTAGCATCTGTGCTCCTCACTGTGGCAGAACAAGAGGTCTCAGTGCCTAAAACAGCCATCTTCTGTTTTAATGCCCTTTCACTGTTCACAAGCATATTTCCAAACATACACAAGCATATGGTTAGTTGAAAATAGCCTTGTGAAATAGACTTACACTCAGCATTTCATCTCGAGACACGAAAGTACTTGCTACCAGTTGGGGACACTGCTGAAAAAAAATTACCACCTGAATTATAGTCGAGCGTTTTTCCCTCCTGCTTCCATCACTGCATAACAACCTACTTCGTTATTCTGCCTGTTAAATGTGAACTGCTAAACTGTCAAATTTTACTTCCACTTGCTGATGAATAGCTGTTCCCAGTGGAAAGCTGTGCAACGGCGTTCTAGCTTTACCTTCTTCATCCCTGCCAGAACATCACAGCCCACCAGGCAAATAAGCTCTTCCTCATTTTTCTCAGACAAGAAGTTGCCACTCCATTTTTCTTGAAAAAATGCGGCCTGCCATACCCATTCCTTCTTTCTCTCTTGATGCCAGTAGTGGCATGCATTCACTGTACATTCAGAATGACTTTAAAGACAGCTGGTAACTGACTGTATTTAAATTAGAAACACGGTGTTGTCAGGTCCAAAATATGCCTGCTGGTGTAATGAATTAGTGTAGTGCTGAAGAATACTTGGAAAGATATCAAAATCTTCCTCTATTCTAACCATAAACACAAAATCATTCTCATCTCCACTTTTTGGTAGATGGAAAGGGTGTTAGAAAATCTGAAATGCCTTTTCTTGAATTCTGGAGACTCTAGCCATATCTCCTGTTTCAACTGTGACAAATTCCTTTTATCCCATAAAGGATTCTGAATTGTTCTCCTCTATTCTGTGGTAGAATCTAGTGTGAGGTGGGAAATTAAAAGCCTAAATTCCAACCCTTTTCCCTTTGCCCTTTTGTAACTGTGTTTTCAAGCAGGCAAATCCTGAACATCCCATTGTAGGAAAAGTGGAATTCCAAATCCTTTGGCCCTTTTACTTTGGAAGGTGATGGGGAGTAACTTTAATGCAGGCCTAGAAATGCATATTTTATTTGCATGAGGCAGGGACAACAATCCCATTGCAACCTAGGAAGGGACATGAGGTGTTTGGATGCTTCCTTGTACCTGGATGGTAGCGGCTGCAAAGCCTTCCCAGCCTTGCAAACCCACCTTCAGGGGAACCAGTAAGCCCATTTCAAACCCTGAATCACAGAAGGTGATAGGAATGGGAAGAAAGGTAAAACCAAGATGGTATCTTGGAATGCCATTTAATTGGAAATGACATCTGTGAAACGCTGTCTCTTACTTCTGGGAGGCCACAAACACCTCCCTGTTATCCAGACGATGAGACAAGAGTTTGTAGATGATCACCCTGTCTTCAAAAGTGCCTTCTGAATTGGTGGAAGAAGGATGGGCAAAGACAGAAGTGAACAGAAGTTGCCTCTCTCCTGAGAAGGCAGGTAGTGGATACACCCTCACTCTTCCTATCCCAGGCAGAGGACATGGGCTTGGCTGGCAAGAAGGGTCCAGAGCTAAGGAAGAAGAGTCAGGGGTGTTGGAGAGAGGACAGAAGAGTGCTCCTTGCCAAGTCCATGCAGCTCATGAGCTACGGGCTTCGACTCTGTTTTAGGCAGAAACCAAACCCTGAGTTGCGGTGGTTGAAGGAATAGGTGCGTCTCCCCAGAGTCTGCTGAGCCTGTGGGAACAAGTGAAGGTGGGTGTCCAGGAAAGTTAGGCCAAATAGGGAGTTGCCTGGTGAGTTTTGGAATTTTTAGGATAGAAAATTCTGGAAAACAGAGGTACTGGATCACTCATGGGGGTGAAATAGATTTAACAATTTAGATGGGATCTGGATAGATTGGATTTTGCCCCTAAGAGGTGCATACCTGTGAAAATCCCAGTTTGTGATGCAGTATAAAAAGGTGCAGAAACATAATTTCATTGCTCTCACTTCTACTTTAATTTCTATTTGTGATACACTGTTATCATTTTGAAACCAATTTCATTTAGTCTCCACAGGATGGCTGGAAAGCTTCAATCCTATGGCTCAGTCTAGAGCTGACAGCACCCTAGAGACACGTACGGTGACTTTTCATATACAGTCATCCTATCTCTTCAGTTCAGGCACAGCTGAAGCATTTCCCTTTACTCTTCAAATTCCTACTATTTTAAAAGCTCTGGCAATATGCCACATCTTCTATGAAAAGAAAGATCCACAGGGGCTTAAATGAAGAAATAAGAAGCACTACTATTAAAAAATGAAAATGCAATGCTGAGTTTTATGTACATGGAAGTTGAATTTTTTATGCATTAAATTCAGTCAAGGAAGAATATCCTGCAAAATTGCTTCTAACATCATATCTTTAGATCATTTCCCATAGGTAAATTGATAAGAATTACACCTGCTAAAATCATACAGCAGGACAAGTTAGTGCTTGTTAAATCTGTATTTCAAAAAGCAGTTGAATGACACCTCAGATCAGATATTTATTTCTTGTTGGTTTCAGCTCATGCCAGTATTGGTCTCCTTTACTGCAAGGTAAAGACTGGCTCACCAAGAAATAGGAATGCTTTTAAGAACTATTGTAGTGTGTTAGTTCTTTTTAAGATTTTCTGCCTAAATGACTCTTCTGCAGTTAGGAGTTATTTTAAACTAAGCTGAGCTGAAACTCTGTAAACTCGTCATTTAAATTATATTGCGCTGTGCTGCTGTGCTACTAAATGTACATGCAACACTGGCTGCAAATGCATAAACATTTTTCAGGGCTACAGGCATATGATGCTCTTTAATAAACACAACTATTATATTATATAAAATCAATTCTGACTGAATATCAAAAACTCAGTCTCTGTACTGTGTCAAGTGTGTAGTACTGAAATGTGATTTATAGTCAGCTGAGAAGCCATTAAGTCTTTTAGTGCTGCTTCATACTCACATAAATGTACTTAGGAGCTGTTCCCAGATACTCTAGCAAGACTTTAATCCTGTGTTTCCAAGATTGGCTCAAAACCATTGGTAAATCAAGACATTTGTTGCTAAAACAGTAAGTAGGTACAGTACTCCTCTTCAAATGTGGTTGAGGAGTTGAATCAGATTAGGCCAAGATAGAGTATGCTGCAACAGTCCAGTCTTGAAAAGTAGACCTTTCTAATACAAGAAAAAAACCCTTGAAGATTATTGCAATGAGTTTCACCTCTAAGACATGAAAGCATGGATGCATGGCCAGTAGCCAAAGCATTTTGCATCATGGCTACTATCCAGAAGAATCAGTGCACTGCTTCAATAACTGGAAGTCAGATAATTTCCGTAGTAAGTTTTGGGTTCTTTTCTGGTGGGTTGGTTGTTGGGTTTGGGGTTTTTTTCTGAACTTTTCCTGCAATTTTTGAACACAGTTTGAATAAATAGCATTTTACTGAAAAGTGACAGTCACCAGCCAGAATGCCTCTACAACCAACAGCTATTCAAGTGATCTGGCTCCATGGAAAGACTGGAGGAATATTTGCAGGTTCTTGCTAAGTCTTGTATGTGGGCCAGCAGCATAGACTAAAAAATTTCTATGAAGGCTTGTGGTTACGAAATTTAAAGCTTGTAGCTGGGCAGCTAAGTAATGAGAAACTTGAGACTGTCTGACAGGCAGTCGGATACTAGATCTGACTAGATCAGATACCTGGGATGTCTGTAGTCTACCAAAGAAAACCAGACCAGAAAACATCCAAATATGGCACATAAAGATATATACCCTAAAGTAATGGTAATAACGGGAGCTTGCCTCAGTATTTACCTTATAGAAAAAATAATCAGCCAATTAGATAATGCATAATGGAGTCAGAGTAGAATATGGTAGCTAATAAAAGGATGTTTGATATAAACCTATGAAGGACGCATCAAATGTGTGTAAAGAGGATGTGGATTCTGTGGATTCTATGGATTCAGATTACTGAAATCACTGCTATGTTTTCACAGTGCAGTGTTGCCCTGTGTCTACCATTTCTGAGCAAAGAAACCTTTGTGATACTTCCCATGCTAGGTTGAGCTGTGGGACTCAGCAAGGCTCAGCAATCTGGGCCATCAAAACGCAGTCTGGAGCTGGGCTGAAGGATGTCAGGAACACCTTGGGGGAGCAATAGTTGGTTCCTGCAGCGCTTGAAGTCAGTAATTCCTCAAATATCAAGAGTTATGAGAGCAAGAGACAGACCCCTGCAAAAGTTATCTAGCTTGTCGTCTTCCACAGTTAACAAAACTGATGAACTAAGGGAGGGACTGTAGCTGTCTACTTAGGGGTTTCTATATATAAGCTGAGAAACAAACTCAGTAGCTTAAACATAGGCTTCCTTTGGCATTGTAGACACTGTGGTGTACCCTGTCAGCCCTCTGACTCCCACTTCAGAAATTACCAGTCTTGCATCCTACCTGGCAATTCCATGTTAATGTCTTAGGGCCTCTGGGACATCTCAGAAGATGCCTATGTTTGGGTAACTGAGTTGAGCCCATGACAGTTCAAAGAGATCGAACCAATGTAATACATGCAGCCCAGAGAGTGATTCAATTCACACTCAGGTAAGCACCAAGGAGAGATTCACTTGCCCAAACATGTATGTCTGGTTGCATTTCCGGCAGCCCATGGTGTCTGGCACGTCTGCATGGGAGTTGCTGATATTGCACAGATGGCTCATTTCAGCTGCCCACATGTAGTTGACGTGACTTTTGGCTAGGTACCCCACCTGTCTCCACTTAATATTCCAAAACAACACAGGTCTCCTGTAGATCCTGTGTTATATCTATCAGCTTTGGGTAGACAGCGTGGTGACTCTAAGGCATGACACAATGGTGGTCAAGCCACACCATCTACCTTCCTATGGACAGTTGAATGCAGGAGAACTATGTTCTCCTGCAATGGCAGTTGGAAGTCTAACAGGATACCTTCATATGTTCAGAATGGTACTCAATGCCATATGCAAGGATGGGAGTCCTGACCATTGTGGCTGTTCATCTCTCTAGTTACACAGCCTGCTATGGTCAGACCTCTGTGGGTCCTGCATCATCCATCTCTCGTTGAAAACATTCAAGTGCCCGAATCTCAAACTGAATCTCACTCTACTAGTACTCTCACAGAAATGTTTATCTTAACACCATTAATAACATTTTTATACATTATACATCTACTACCATAATTAATATAAGGCCATGCTTTACCCACGTCTGAAATCACCAGAGGAGAGGTTTAATCTTTTGAGCAATAAGAAGCCCATCTCTTCCTTAGGGTGAAATTAGAGATAGGATAATATTTGTTAACAGTGTTAGGTTCTTAATACTTCTTCCTGGACAGGAGCCAGACTGTTAAATGTTTTAGATTTATTGTCCTCTTCAAGTGATGAACTTACAATGAGGGGCAAATCGGGAAGCCATATGTGCTACCACTGACTTCAGTTCTGTGAGGTGATTTTTGAGACTATTGCAAATTTTCTCAAGGTCAGTGATTAGATTTCCACCAGCCACTCTGATTCATCCCTAAGTGTCATATCTGCTGCAAATCAAAGAAGGATGCGCAACAAGGAAGGAGGAACTATGCAGCAATTGTAATCCCGGTAGCTGAATGTAGGAGTAACAAAAACGCCACAGTGATTAAGCAACACATGCTGGCACATAAGTGTTTTAGTTCTCTTCATCCAGCAGGTAATTTCAGAAAATATTAATAAGTGTGTGATTCTAAAAAAAAAAAAAAAAGTGTTTTGTTTGTCTGCTCAATGATTATTGAATTATGGCTGAAGGAGGCATCGGTGAATCTTTGATACATGTATATTAGAGCTATATATAAGAAAGTTAAGCAGGCTAATTCACTGAAATTGTCTGGCCTGTAGGAAGGTTACCTACTGTTTGGCACAAGCATCTAAAGTAAGCATTTTCTAAGGGTATTTCTTTGATTTACAGGGCTCTTTTACATGTGCCCAGAATGTAACCCATACAAAAATTCAGCTTGAAAAACTTCTTTGGAGTCCATGTAACAATGTTCCAATGCATTCATTGCTGGAAGAATGTACTCCCTTACCAGCATGGTGCATGTCTTCTTCATCTAAACCTAATTTTTTTTAAATTGCAAAAAAAACTTTCTTTGTAGCGAAAAATACACAGTGAGGCAGTCCCACCCACAGAGAGAAAAGCAGACCCCTGGCATTATGCTTCATAGGAGACATCAGTAACAGTTTTAAATCTATTAGAGATTTAAATAAATGTACTACAGTTAGGCATCATCAGGCAATTCCTCCTTTTGGCTGAAACAGGGAAAGGACTCTTTGTACGAGAAGTGTGGGAGAAAAAATATCTACCAGACCAATTTCTTTGTTAGGTACCAAGGGGTAGCAGCTATTGAGTGAGCTACACATTTTGGGTCATGCTGTCAGAGGAGGCCATTTGGGCAATATGCTGTCACAAAGGCTGATACGGCACTTGTCTGCCTGAATTCTGTAGCTTAGTCGTAGATACCAAGACAAGTTAATTTTGTCATTTTCTTTATTAACATATAGAATCATAGAATGGTTAGAGTTCATCATCAAGTTCCAACCCCCCTGCCACGGGCCGGGACACCTCCCACTAGACCAGGTTGCTCAAAGCCCCATCCAGCCTGGCCTTAAACACCTCCAGGGATGGGGCATCCACAACTTCCCTGGGCAACCTGTTCCAGTGCCTCACTACCCTCACAGTAAAGAATTTATTTCTGGTATCTAATCTAAACCTCCCCTCTTCCAATTTAAAACCATTACCCCTTGATCTGTCACTACACTTCCCGACAAAAAGTCCCTCCCCATCTCTCCTGTAGGCTCCCTTCAGATATTGGAAGGCTGCTATAAGGTCTCCCTGGAGCCTTCTCTTCTCCAGGCTGAACAACCCCAGTTGTCTCAATCTGTCTTCGTAGGAGAGGTGCTCCATCCCTCTGATCGTCTTCGTGGCCCTCCGCTGGACCTGTTCTGACAGGTCCATGTCCTTTCTATGTTGAGGACTCTGGAGCTGGACACAGCACTCCAGGTGGGGTCTCATAAGCGCAGAGCAGAGGGGTAGAATCACCTCCTGTGATGTGCTGGCCATGCTTCTTTTGATGCAGCCCAGGATGCGGTTGGCTCTCTGGGCTGCCAGCACACATTGCTGGCTCATGTTGAGCTTCTCATCCACAAGCACTCCCAAGTCCTTCTCCTCAGGGCTGCTCTCTAGCCATTCTCCGCCCAACCTGTATTTGTGCCTGGGATTGCCACATCCCAGGTGCAGGACCCTGCACTTGGCTTGGTTGAACTTCATGTGATTTGCACGAGTCCACCTCTCAAGCCTGTCCAGGTCCCTCAGGATGGTGTCCCTTCCCTCCATTGTGTTGGCCATGCCACCGAATTTGGTGTCATCAGCAAACTTACTGAGCCTGCACTTCTATCATTTAAATTCCTGTGTAGGCCTGACTTTCAGAGATTCATTGAAAGGAAGGCATCTGTGTCCATTTATCTTTATTATTTCTATCTTCAGTTCAAATCAGTTTTTTATCTTAAAAAGCTGAACATTTTACATCCACTTATTTTTCATGCCTTTTTTTCATTGTGTCCAGAGAGTCTCCTTTCTGTGTGCAACAGTTATTCTTGATGTTCCCTTGCAGTGGAAGTGCTGCAAGGACAGAGTATCAATGCCCGCAGTGTGCGAGACTTGTCTTAGCATGTTTGCTATTATTATTTCAGCAGGCCAGCAGCAGTTTCCAGAGGATCACAAATGAAAGCAGGAAAACGGTGATTTCTCAAAGTGTGGCAGGTATCTCTGACAAAAAGCTCAGCAAAATTTCATGCCGCGGAGAAAGCGTGCTTCCCAAGGCTAAGGGCATCCTCCAGACCCGTCTCACAGCTGTCGGTGCAGTCAGTGCTGTAAGACCTCGGGGTCGGTGAATACAGTCTCCAGAGATTGTAGCACTGCTCTTGTCTCTTATAAGTGCTGACAGGCTTGGCTTGGTGGCAAACACTCCGCCTGGTTTACTGTCTTCAAGCCATGCCCCTTACACACTCATGACCTAACTGGCAAGGCGTTGCATGTTCGTCTGTAACAAGGTGTTGACACGACCCTCTGTAACCTCCCTGGGACTGACACGAAATGTTTTGATTTCTAACTCCTCTTTTGCAGCAATCAAAACAGATCAGGTATCTCATTTCACACACGGCATTGCTCAGCTGCATCCTGCCCTGCTCCCCTTCCTCACCTAAGTCCCAGGCCATACCGTATTTAACACAAACACTTCTTCCACCCGTCTCCTGAAAGAACATCACACCCACAGCAGCACCTTACGCATGCTTTTACTTTATTGCTTTAGCTTGTGTCGAGCATTTCCATTTTATTCTCAATTCACTGCCCAGGCAGTGTTTTATTGGACCCATATACAAGCAGTACTGAATGGTGCTGCAGAGTACACCAAATGTCAGCTTTAAACAACAAATATCAGCTAAATACCTACAGACAGGTGGCCATTACTTAAAGAATTCCTTACAGAAAAGGTAGGAAGATCCTTTACTGTGAAACATATACAGCCTGAAAGGGGTGTCTTTTCTTAGCTTCACCTACACCATAACACAGCTGGGTAAAAAGAGTGAAGCCTTTTAGTAAGGTTTGTTTAACACACTATGGAATACTAATACTGGTATTGGCTCTAGTATGGATGGAGGTATAAAACTGCATAATTATGGCTTACCTTATACCTTTTCCAAAATAATCTTCACCAGCAGAAACGCTTTTATTCTCCTTTAACTGGGGGCTTGGATCCTTAAAAAGGTCTCTGAATGGCACCAAGTGCCAGCTGACCCACACTAACAGTTCATCTGGGCATTTTTGGTACATGACAACTGTTGTTACCCCTGTTACCCTTCAAATGAAAGCCCCCCCCCCTACCATCCACTCCCAGACAGCTTCTCGACCCCAGTTGTCTCTTAGTACTGGAGCTAATCCAGGGACATTTCTCACAGACACCTTTTTTTTCCGGTAGCTCTTTCCCAGATGCACACAAACAGAGGTTTAGATGGGGGGAAGCAGAAGAGAAAGTTGTGGAGAAGAAGAATAAAAGATTGAATGAATGTGATTTACAAACTTGGTAGAAGAGAAGGAATTATCTTTTCGAAGACTGAAACATTAAAAAATTACCATCTTTTGCAAAGGATTTTAATTTCTGTTCCTGTTTGGAAGTGGGACATGCTGTGGTCACTCGCAGGGCCACTGTTTGAGTAAAGTAATCCAGCAGCCTTATAGGGAACAAAACAAGGATGGTCCTGCCAGAGGTACTCTGTCTTCAACTAACCTACACATCCAACTGTATTGGTAAATAAAAGAGAGCTGTGATGTGCCTGTGCTCTTCTCCCCTAATCACCCCACTGTTTAATTGCCGTTCTCTGGCTCTGCTTTTGGACAGCTCTCTGCAAGATCAATCTGCTACAAAGGGGAACAGCCATAACCACCGTGGATCTGAGCCAAACGGTGCTACTTAGCTCTAGGCACAGGAATCAGTCTCTTTCATTATCTTCTCTTTTCTTCAGCAGCATGGAAATGTGCTATTAGCCCTTTCTGCGTGGTACCAAGGTCATCTTTTTTACGTCTATATTTGCACCAATAACCAGTAAAGCATCTCCACAACTCATCTAGCCTTCCTGACTGGTGTTTATAAGGTGTTACTCCACCAGCTCCTACTCAAAGAAAACATCTGCCCATGTTCAAAATGCTGGGCAAATTTCTGAAAATGGGTACAAACATCTATGAAAGTCCTTACGAATATTTTTTTTCCAGCTTTTACCCTGCAGTTATACTTCTCAAGTTGCACCAGAAAAGGTTTAGACTGGATATTAGGAAAAGTTTCTTCACTGAAAGGGTTATCAAGCATTGGAACAGGCTGCCCAGAGAAGTGGTTGAATCACCATTACTGGAGGTTTTTAAAAGACATGTAGACATGGTGCTTAGGGATGTGGTTTAGTGGTGCACTTGGCAATATTAGGTTTACAGTTGGACTTGATGATCTTAAGGGTCTCTTCCAACCAAAATGGTTCTATGATTCTATGATCACGCTGCCTCCTAAGGGGTAACACCACACACAGAGACCTACCACAATTACTGCTGTGATATGAACCCCTTTACCCTCGTCTGTTTGCCTCCATGACACTTCGTGGTGTGATGTCGACCTGCACACAGCAATCGAACTTCCCAGCTCCCTCTTTCTCATCGTCAGAAACACCAAGCATGAAAATTGCAGATGCTTGTTGACAGGACTGGTCCACGTGAGGCCCAAGAGATTCATGGTCCCTGGAGTTGCAAGGGAAGGAAGGTTGAAGAAAAGTTCTTGTCAGGACAGCTGGGCAAATGTACATTGATAATGCAGTAAAAATGTTTGCTACTGGGCTCAGGAGTGTAAATAAAAGCTGTGATTCACATATGTTAAGAGAAGAGAAAAAAATTACAGCAATCAACTTATATTATATACATGGTCTAAAAGAACAGTGTAGAAAACCTGGCAGTTGCCATGGCTCAGACAAGTTTACAAACATTGCTAATCCTCTCACTTCTGAGAAAGTTACATGACCATCAACAAGATAGGGAAGAAATTTAGTGCGTACACACATGCATGACATATTTCTAAACACTGGTGATAAACTGGTGCTAAGTGGTGATAACTTGAGATTACCATTATTCAGCAAAGCAGTTCTGTTTTTTCTCCCATGCCTAGCTTTGCAAAGTTTACCTACAGATGCTCTCACTCGAGAGAGAATTTGTTTTTAAGCCCCAAATCTTAACAATACTTTGGTTGCTAGCATACTGTCTGCCATACCTATTAATACTATTTAATTGCGTCTTTAAAATCCTCTATCTGTAGCCATATTGACTTTTACCTAGAGTGAAAGTACCCTTGGTGCTCTGGGGAAGAAGGGAAAGTGAAGACATCATCAATGTGAATGGGAAGCTTTGGAAAAGGATTAAAGACACTACAGTAATACAAGTTGTGGTGGTGGTTACCAGAAGCTTCCAACAGAAGTTTGTCTCCAGAGCTCAAGACCCTAATGATGCTACAGAAAGGATCCCATTTAATATCCAAGTTCAGAAGATTGCATTAAAAGAAAGTTCAGATGGATGAGGAACAACTTTCTTTAAATGACTGCTGAAAATTTTTGGAGATTAGCCTTTCTTGCTGGTAGATATATATTAAACCTCAAGCTATTATTACAGTGATTTTATCTCAGTGTGTGTGTCATCCAAATGGTATTTTAAAGGATAGGTTGGGAATTTTCCAACAGAAAGTATTTTTGGTCAGAAAATGCAGCTTTATCAAAACCACAGCTTTTTTATGGAAATGTACATACCAGCTTTGATACAGATGGAATTTTCATATCAAAAAATCAAAGAGCTAGAGAAGCCCAAGTCATAATAGCCTTCTGGCTTGGCTCACTTATCTGGCTGTGGGAAATGAAGATTGAGATTTCTGGATGTGCGTGACTGCCTGAAGACTTGAAGATCTGTTTTCTACCTGCAAGGAAAATACTAATTTCACACAACTGTGCTGGGATGAGTTGATTTTCATCTATAAACAAAGGAAAGAGAAAATAAGGCAGCCCCAATGGTCATAGCTCGCACCTACAGTGCCATTGCGAAAGAGATGCAAGTGACGGGAGAACCAAATACAAGAAAGGAAACCAAAGTTTGTGTCTCTGATGGGAATACAGCAGAGAAGATTCAAACACTGATTTGCCTTGTCCCATTTGATAGCTGGTTGTGTTTTGTCACTGCAACCTGCCACAGGATGGATGGAAAAAAACTTGTCAACAGACACCCTCAGAACATGGTATTCCAAAGATATAAAGGACTACAAATGGAGAAAGGACCCAAGAAGCAAAAGGTATTTCATTTTCCAAAGAATCATAGAATTATAGAAAGGTTAGAGTTCGGAGGGACCTTAAAGATAATTGAGTTCTAACCCCCCTGCCATGGGCAGGGACAAAGGATTGACTGACTGTGGAAGCACAGACACATTCTAGAGAAGCACCATGTGAACTTTAAGAATATGAAGCTTTTGCCTTCACATATTTTACCTCTTGACAGGAGTGCAGCCATTTCAGATTTTCTCCAGGTATTCAAAGCTGCTAAGTAAGCATGCCATTGCAATAAAAGAACATTCTGTAACAAGATAATAAATGTGACTTGCTTAACAACTGTGTTATCTCTTATGACCAGGCACAAGAGTAGATAACATAATCTAAATATCAATGTGCCTTACACAAAGGGTATAACAAGCTGTAAGTCACACTCTTTGAATTATCATATATCCATTTGGAATGTAACCACCCTCCTTGAAAAATAAATATAGCCAGACAGAAATTACATACAAAACTTGTCAAGAAAATTTTATTACAAAAAAATGAAACCTCATATCTCCTGGAGAAGAGGCACCCATGCTTTCCTTCAGTGCTGCAAAAATATCTTTCATAATTGTACTGCCATAAATGAACATTTGCTAATTTTATGTTTCATTCTCCATAACCAACTATCATGACAGATGTGATTTTTGTGCATTGTATTGCAGGAGCAGCTGACCTTCACATTAATGTCTTCGTACTGATGCTAGCTGAAAATCCTTCCCTACTGCAATACCTAAAATTATTTTGTCTGCTTGGTTTCTGTCTGATTAAGGCAGAAGGTCCAGGGTTTACTCTGAAGCAAAAGCAAGAACACTTTCAAATATTTCCTATCTAACTTTCATTTTGATACACAAGAAAGTTGTTCTCAGGCATACTTTACTTTTTGTACCAGATATAGTCATAGATAAAGCTGGTTTTATCATAGATAAATCTTTTTTTTTTTTTTCTAGTTGTATTTTATATTAAAAATCCAATTACAAACGTCTTTAAGTAGATTAAAATTATTATTTTAGCGTCAGTTGCTTTACCATAGGGCCTGATAGGTTTCCATGAAAACATTGTTTGCTGCCTTCCAAAATACAATATACTGATTTTCTGTAGCCGTATAACATGTTTATAATATTCATTAATCATTACCTATCCTCTTATAAATGTCTTTTTATTTATTCTTTATACTAAACCTCTTAGACTCAGTGTAAAGAACAACATTTTTCTATTCTTTATCATTCCCTTTCATCAAACAGACATCAATCATTTCATTATTTTTTAACTGGTGCCTCTTCTTTCTGAATTCTGTCTGAATAAAATGCACCCTTCTGCCTAGGTAAAACACAGATTATAGATTCTTTAATTTTCACTTGTATACTGTTTAAAGGAAGGAATTAAATGATACTTAAATCTTGTCCTGAGCCTTGGCCTAGGAATGTACACCACCCCAGGGGGATGAAGATCACTAATGTAAACTCACCAACTAATTGCAGTAAGAGCGGCAGGAGACCGTACCAGGTGAAGCCAGTTGGCTTTTAGCTACTGAAGCTGGAGCACAGGGAGCTGGCCGTATTTTTCAAATCCACATATGCTTTGCCTTATCTTCTATCTGTAAGATATGTGCTGCCTTTTAGGTGACCGGCCAGTTGAAATTGGGATTTCATCTCCGGTGTCATTTGCTAGATGGGATGAACTGGAACCGAACCTCGAGCCCAGCTCACCCAATGGTCCTGCACAGGTGGTCCCCAATGTCCTGCTCACTACAATGGCATGGGAGATGGTTCTTCTCCAGCGGAGAGAAACGTTGAGGAGTGGATGCATTTACCAGAGGGATGTGTCCAGCAGCAGCTTCCTCTGACACACTTCTGGTCCTCTGCTGGATGATGGTTGCAACAGTAGTCTAAGCAAACATGAACTGTTTTAATTAGTGGAATGTGGGTAACATATTCATTTCTATCTGGCTATTAACCACTGCTGATTAAAGTCCCAGCTTTCAAAGAAAAATAAGATTTCCTCTGCTTAGAGGGCATCTGAATGCTATATATGCTTCTCTGTGCTCTATATTCTGGAAGAGCTCCAAAGCAATATTTCAGTAAATGGGAAGAGTTGGGCTTATATATGATCTCATTTGCATGCACAGTGTGCCCTGCCTTGTAAGAATATATTTGACTTGCTTCTTTCCTTTGCTAATATATTTTACTTGCATGATTTTAGAAATGATGGCTCAAAAAAAGATTGGGTTTTTTGTACTGCAGTCTTCAATGTGGACATCCTGAGAAATATATTCCTGAAATTTCTCTTTCCATCCTTCAAAATTTGTTGGGTTTTTTTTATGTCACCATATCTAGAAGAGTCATGTAACTACCACTGAATGGCACAGTCGGGGAAACTACATTCTCCAGATGCAATAAAAGTTACTGTGTTTTATTTCCTATTTTCTGTGGAGGAAATGACTTTTAAAAGCCTCCTATGATTTTGCAAGAAATAAAAAAGTTAAGATAAATTAGTTCCTGCAAATTGTACATTTCTACTGCATTCATTTTAATGAAAGTGTGCAAGTTTCAAAAGAAGGGAAAGAGGATTTTTTAATTGTAGTGTTCTCCTTTAGTTAGATTTAATCAGCTATTTGATAGCATACTAGATGTGTACATATGGGTGTTCAATAAAATTCTTATTACTGTCCTCTCTCTTAAAGGTATGTATAAACACAGAAATACATATTGCATTTCACCAAATCTATTGTAATATTTTTAAAGTAGGGGCAGATTTTAGTTCAGTGATGATAAAAAGCTCAGGTTTACTTCCACATAACTATGTGGAAAACTCTGATACAGTTGTAAGAATTTAGAGGAATTCTTAAACTTTTGTTTGGTTAACTGTACAGCCCATACTATTGATAACAACAATAAAAAAATATTGTGTGCTGGAAAAAGCCCTAAAAAGATAATATATTGATTAACTAGCCCCAGATATGTTGAAAAATATTTGAATTATTTGATGAAATATTCTGGTACTTTCTAGAAATGTGCCTTGTAATCCATGACTATTGCTATTTGTTCAAAATTCTGCTAAAATATATTTTAGAAGATATTTTACCTGCACTGTTGACTAGTCTCCTGACTCCAATAATCATTTCGACTGTATGAAAGGGAAAAAATTGTTTAGCTTGCATGCATGGTAACTCCTCAAAGTCTAGACTCTGTGTAGTACGTATCGCCTTTACAAGAATCTATAAAGATTTTCTCTTACATTTCATGAACTGTAGAGATAAAGTCATCCTGTAATGAAAAATAGGTATTATATCCCTTGAAAAGAGATGTTTGAAAACCTTGTAAAAGAAAGCCCTCCCCCTCCCATACATTAATTCATTATACTTGTAAGGGGTAGATTTTCAAGGTATTGCTCTCCATCTGTATTTGAAGAATTAATCAACAGCTTTAGATGGATTCCATTTTCTTTGAATCACCAAGGAGAAAATGTTTAAGGCCAGCTGTCAAATTCATTTTTCTTTCACTCAGGCTAGATAAAAAGAGCTTGTGATTTTCTTGCTGGCCTTGCACAAAAATGAATCTGCATATGAAAACATTGAGGTTTTGGAACAGTTAGACTGTTTTCTGCATAGTATGAAATGCAAGTGACATTTGGAGACTTGCTAAATTTTTATCTTGCCAGTCTGTTGTTGTATGAGTTCTCCTGAAGCTATTTAAGGTCAAGCCCCAGAAGAAAATATCTCGGTATTAGCATGTGTCTATCTTTTACAGCACTACTGATGCAGTAGAAAAAGCAATGTATGTCATGCAATTTATTTTCAATCTGGCATACTATTATTTTTCTTATTTATAAGAAAATGGGGCCACAATGTGGCATGGATGTGCAATCATTTTGATGTTTTCCACATCTCCATGTCACCTTCTGGCCAGTACAGAGGTGCTGACACTGTTCCTGTTCTCCTTTCAACAACCCAGGTCTCTGGCTGTTGTTTCCCAGCCCCATGTCTCATCTCTCACTATCATGTCATGTTATTTAGATTGGATATTAGGAAAAAATTCTTCACTGAAAGGGTTATCAAGCACTGGAACAAGTTGCCCAGGGAAGTGGTTGAGCCACCATCACTGGAGATATTTAAAAAATGTGTAGATGTGGTTCTGGACTTGGCAGTCCTAGGTTAACAGTTGGACTTGATGATCTTAAAGGTCTTTTCCAACTTAAATGATTCTATGATCCAGTGCGAAGTCAGAGAAAGGTTGAGGTAGAGCTGGGAAGGCTCTCAAAGGCTTGTGCACACCCTGAAGTCCACCTCTTACCAAAAGGCAGGATCACCTTTTCTGCAAGCTCGATCCTAACATCACTTTGTCTAACATATTTCTAAAAACATCCAATAACAGAGACACCACAACCTCTCAGCCAACGTTACCTACTGGTGCTCAGTATCCTTATCACTGGGACATGCATCAAGAGCTATTGCATTGAACTCCTTTGATTCAGCTTAATTCCATTAATTTTGTATTATCCTTTCAGTTTTCTCCTCTCTTGATTTAAAAAAAAATTAATAATTCTTGATATTTTTTTTTTTATATTACAAAGTCTGCGTTATACCATCTATGTCCTCTTAAATGCCAAGTGGAGCTGGACAACTCTTTTAACTGACCTATATTTAAGACTCCTATTTATATGTCTCCGTTTTTTGCAAGATGCTGATTCATGTTCTTCTTCTCATCCCCTGTGATTCTCAGATCGTTTTCTGCAGACCTGCTGCCAAATCAGTTATCTCCTTTCCTGCATTTGATCCTAGTCAGATGTTCCTGCCTTGGTTGAACTGAATTGGCAGAGATGGGAAAGGTCAGGCAGTTTTCACACATTTCTCAGGATCACTCTGAAGCCTGAGCCAGTTCACTGGTAGCCTTGCAGTCCCTCCAAGCTTGATATCATCTGCAAAATGAAAAATGTGGTCTCCGCTCAATTATCCCATTGATTACAGTGTCATTTGCTGGGCAGACCTTCTGCAGAATAGCAGTCAATATCTTCTCCTCCTTTGGCAGGGAACAATTGATAATGACTTGGTGAATAAAGTTTTCCAAACACTTTGCACTCACTTCACAGGCCTTTCATCTAGACCACGTTTCCCTTCTTTGCTGGAAGGAATGTAAGGCTAAGTCAAATATTCACTGAGCACAAGATGTGTGATAGTCACTGCTTCTCCTCTGGTTATCAGGGTTGTTGCACTACCTCCAAATGTGACTTAGTTTCTTTTTTTCCTCCAGTTTTGAACAGCCAGCAGATCACCGGGCTGAGAAAGGCAAATGAAGGTAAGGAGGGGAAATCTTTGTTTTGATCAGTATATTGCCTCCAACATCTAAGTAAAGAGTAATTTGTTTAAGAATCCTGTGAAAAGACTATGCTGACTATCTGCTATCCTTATGCAAATGTAAGCAGTCATTCCAGCTTGCTTACTATGGAGAAACTGGGGGAAACACTCTGCATAACCTGCTGGGGATCTGACACTCACCAGCAGACTAACAGAATAACTAATAACCTGAATAACTGTGCCCAGCTACAGGTGATAGCTGCTGCCGGTGATAATAACAGGTCATGTTACTGCATCATGAGACCTGAGAATGCCTAAGCAGGTAAAAGTCCAGTGGGTTGAGCTCCAACACAGAGTCCTGAAAACTTCCCAGCCGGTGGGAGCTCTCTGCTGTCTTTGGCATTGCCACAACTGCTGCTGGAATATGCAGCTCTGGAGTGGTGGGTGCAGTCCAAGAAGGAAGCTGACTGGCTGCAAAAAGTTTGAGAAAATTAAAATGAGTGAGAAGATGAGAAAACTGAGTAAAAAAATTCGATCATCTTAAACTACATAGTTGAACAAAAAGAGTGGTTATGAGGTGGTTGGATCACAGTCTAACAGCACAGAGAACAGCAATGAAGCAGAAGGAATCTTGCAAAGAAAAGGTTTTTTGCCGCTGAAAGCTGAATCTAGACAAGTTCACCTAATAAATAATGAAATTTTTATCCATTGAAAACTTGTCTGTGCTGGGTTCTCCATCACTGGCAATAGCGAAATCTAAACTAGTTTGTTTTTCTACAAGTTGAATGGGAGCTCAGAAGACCTGTGGTTCCTGTGACTTAAAAAAAATTACCTGGACCATCTCTTTGGCCATACCACCTATATGGCTCTTGTCCTGACTATAATTCTGTTCATGCACAGGCAGATCAAATATCATCCCCATCTCTCATTGTGAGTATTAATTGGTGTAGAGCTTTTCTCTAACATTTAAGAGACTATGAGCATCTTTATAGAGTGAATCATAGAATCATAGAATGGTCAGAGTTGGAAGGAACCTTAAAGATCATCGAGTTCCAACCCCCCTGCCATGGGCAGGGACACCTCCCACTAGACCAGGTTGCTCAGAGCCCCATCCAGCCTGGCCTTGAACACCTCCAGGGATGGGGCATCCACAACCTCCCTGGGCAACCTGTCGCAGTGTCTCACCACCCTCACAGTAAAGAATTTCTTTCTGGTATCTTGTCTAAATCTCTTCTCTTCCAATTTAAAACCATTGCCCCTTGTCCTGTCACTGCTCTTCCTGGCAAAGGGTCCCTCTCTGGCTCTCCTGTATGCTCCCTTCAGATATTGGTAGGCTGTTATAAGGTCTCCCAGGAGCCTTCTCTTCTCCATGCTGAACAACCCCAACTCTCTCAGCCTCTCTTCACAGGACAGGTGCTCCATCCCTCTGATCATC
The DNA here is from genome assembly GCA_033628505.1 of Tringa tobata. Taxonomy (NCBI): domain Eukaryota; kingdom Metazoa; phylum Chordata; class Aves; order Charadriiformes; family Scolopacidae; genus Tringa; species Tringa tobata. Next base: position 4,098,377 of record JAHREE010000294.1, read on the forward strand.
CTCGTGGACCTCCGCTGGACCCTGGTGGGGGGATCCTGGCATCCCTGCTGAGCCATTACCCCTCTTGAATTCCATCATTCCAGTAGTGGCAGGACAGAATCAGTCCCCTAATTCCTAGGGGGAAAGGAGGTATGGAACTGAACAGCCGTACAGGTACCACCACTTCACAAGACCTGGAGGTTATGCATCATGGCCATTGATGCCAATGGGGACTGTGAGACCCTGGGCAGCCCAGTGCCCCTGGAAGCCTGTGGCTGTGGCACTGTGAAAGCAGTTCTAGGCTGGATGTACTGAGCTCTGTATTTTGCACAGGAAGAAAGGCTTGGGGGAGATCATAATAGACCTGCAGACAGTTGTTTTCAAAGGAGGATATAGAGAAGGAAGAATCAGAACAACCTCTGAGGTGAGTAGCATGTAGTAACCCCAGACATCGACCTGTTAGAGCAAGTCCAGAGGAGGGACAGGGAAATGGTCAGAGAGCTGGAACACCTCTCCTTTGAGGAAAACAGAGAGTTTGGGTTGTTCAGCCTGGAACAGAGAAGGCACTGACAGGACCTTACTGCAGATTTTCAGTATAAGGCTTATAAGAAAGATAAAAACATATTACAAGGGACTACAGTGACAGTACAAGGGCTGATGGTTTTAAACTGGAAGAGGGTAGATTTATGTTGGATATAAGGAAGAAATTTTTCACTCTGAGGGTGCTGAGACACTGGAACAGGTTGCCCAGAGAAGCTGTAGATGCCCCATTCCTGGAAGTGTTCAAGGTCAGGTTTGACAGGGCTTTGACAGGGTTAGTGGAAACTGTTCCTGTCCATGGCAGGAGTGTTGGATGTGATGATGATTCTGTGTAAGTCACAGTGGGGTTCTGGGGAGCTGATATCCGATAATAGCATACTTCATTTTGCCTTTTCCTACTGTTGAAACATTTTGAACACGCCACTTCAAACTTTTACTATGCACCATCACTCAAAATGAAGTCAAACTACATAGGAAGTGTGTAAATGAAAAGAGAACCTCTGACAAATGTAAGGGGCCCATAAATAGAGCTGTTCAGATATCTTATGAATGCTTTATCAATAGCAACATTGGCAAGGGGTATGGTTAAAGGAAGATAAGCCCAGAGGCCAGTATCTAAGAAGCTTTTTAACCAAAAATACTTAGCAATTTCTGCATAGCTTTTTATTGAATTTTCAGGAGAAAGGATGAGACCAATGCTGAGATATCTAACTTTGTTGAAACTGTTCCCTTTTGACGAAACAGATTTCCATTTGGCAAAACAGTAACTACAAAATTGGTGCTCCACCTTCCACATACAATCTAGCTGTCACCTCTCTCTGTGACCTGGGACATAAAGTACATTCTTGAAGGATATGTGAGTTCCAAATTTTGCTTCAGCAGCTGTGGGTGCCTGTTATATCCTATGGGACGCCTCTTACAAGATGAGAGCAGCCCACCTGGGATATGTAATAGCATTGTGTTGGAGCTGTTCTTCTGGGAGGGGAAGAGGGAGGTGGTTTTAAATGTGGGAGGGCTTTGAAGGTGGGGTGTTTTTTTTCATTAGACTCAGCCACTGGAGCTTTACAAAGGCTCTCATCTCCTTCGCTGCTGTGAGTTGATGGCCTCATTGCTTAGGTTTGGTTACACTTGACCCATTTTGTTCAGTGACAATAGAATAAAAAGGTGGTGTTGGGGTTCTGATTGATATAAACTAGTGACTCTTCTTCACCTTTTTGGCCATCTTCTCCAATCATAGAATCATAGAATCATCTAGGTTGGAAGAGACCCTTGGGATCATCGAGTCCAACCGTCTACCCTACTCTACAAAGTCCTCCCCTACACCATATCCCTCAGCACCACATCTAATCGTCTCTTAAACGCATCCAGGGATGGTGACTCAACCACCTCCCTGGGCAGCCTGTTCCAATGCCCGACCACTCTTTCCGTGAAGAATTCTTTCCTAATGTTCAGTCTAAACCTACCCTGTTGGAGCTTGAAGCCATTCCCTCTCATTCTGTCATTAATTACCTGTGAGAAGAGACCAGCACCAACCTCTCTACAGTGTCCTTTAGCTAACTGCTGTCCTCCAGCTCCCCCTCCCCACCAACCAAAGCTCAAATTTAGGTGGCAGACACAACTCCCCTCCCTTCCTTACCTGCTTGTGTAAAAGGCAAGTGTGTTAAAACTGTGCTTACCAGAACCTGAAATGCAGACAAGTCTTTTATTAGTGTACTTCTGAAGAAGGAAGCTGAACTCCATGACTAAGATGAATTAGAAGTCACAGTGCAGGTCCTCAGTAACTTGGCAAATTGTAGTAAGAGACAGGAAATAGATCGGCCTGTGTTGTATAACCATCTTTCTGTAATATCAAAGATACCCATTTTATCTGGCAATGACCATGACATTTTTCTTATCCTTTCAAAATATTGAGTGAATTCACAAATGACTTTGAATAATCCATTTGTATTCATTTTCTTTTTCTAAAATAAACTTGTCCAGGAAAAATAATGAATACCACATTCATTACAATGGAAGCCTTTTGCAAGATGTACTCTGCCTAATACATTTCTTTACACCCGAAGAGTATGATAAGATAAATTCCATTTTCAAACAGCTGAATGGTATTACAGTCCCATTAATTTCAATAGCTGAGCCACTGCAAGCAGCATTTCCTGTAAACTCTTTTAGTTTTGTTTGGATGTACAATGGGGAAACTTATTGGAGATTAAAATGGCATCTGTGCATTTTTTAAGAGTTTTTCATTATGTTTTGCAGTTCTGCTTTTTTTCCCTAATGCATCAAAGCATAAAAAACACCACGGCTGCGACAAATAGTAGCAAAGAAGTAGTGTTTGCAGACAACTTTGATTCCAGTCTAACTAATGCATTTGCCAGCATTTTGGCAAACTTTGGCCATCTGTTGTAGAGCTGTGGGAACCATAAATTCCCATCCATGTAGAATAAAATGTACTAAATATAGTCACTATTGGCATGAAGCAAGTGATTAAGAAAAATATTTTGAGAAACAGCAAAAAGATAGCACTAAAAAAGTCTCATATTTGCAACTTTAACTATATCCTAACCCAGAGAGAATATGAATTTTCCTCTGGTGTAAAATGAGCATAAGTTTCACTATTACAAGCCTGAACTGGGAACAGTGTGAAGCCCATGGCTTCTAGTGACCATGAGGAGGTGTAACATCATACTTCAGATCTGCATTCCTACTGGAAGTAGGGAAATACGTAAGGGAGCTCTGGAGTCTTCCAGTAGTAATGGTGAATGGGTATAAGCTTCTACATCTTCTGTTGCAGCTGTTTGACTTACAGACCTACTTGAGAAAAGGGCTATTCCCAGCTCTGCTCCATTACATGGAATTACTAGAAAGAATAACATTGTAGAGTTTTTCTCAGCTTACACCTGAGTCAATTAAAATTATAGTTGGCATTAAAACATTGGTTTTCTATTTCCCAAAGCAATGTAGGAAAATCATAACAAAGTTGTGTTTTGGCAATCTAAAGCAAAATGGTTTGAGAAGTGGTGGAAGGGTTTTCATTACTTTTCCCCTACACCATTCTACTTTCTGTTTCTTCCCCAACAGTTGAGAAAAACAGATTTCTGGCACTAACACAAAACTACCCTGATGTCCTAAAGGTATTTAAATCGCAAACTTCTCTATGTGTTGTACAGTATCTTCTTGGCTACGTTCAGCATCAAATACCTGCCAGGTACGGAAGCAGAACTAATACCATTGGTATTATATCTGAGAGATACAGGAATTTCAAATCCAAGAGTATTCCTAATCATCTGATGTTTCTGTAGTCTTGCCTCCCTGATCTTGTGAAGGTGATGCAAATAAAGCAGATCCTTCCAACTAGTGCAGACACACAGAGAAAGAATCTGTGGGATATGGCACAGCCTCACAGTAGGAGAACCCCTTCATATCTGAGGTCAGGGGGACATTTCTTTTCAGTCTGATTTTATTTTGCTGGAAATTCATGTGATCAACAAGCCTCGTTGAAAAAAAAAATCCCTAAACATGGCAAAACAAAGAGTTTATTGCCATGTTTAAGCCACAAATAGGAAAAAGTTCCATCTGCAGTTCAGAGGTGGTCAAGAGGAAATTTTTTGGACTGGCTTGCTCTATTTTTTGCACCTTAAGAAGTTTATTCTGTGAAAGTTAGTGCAGCCTGACTGGACATGAGTTTGTAAGAGAAATCGAGGAATATGATGAGGGTCGCTGGGTAAGTAGAAAAATGAGTTCTGAACACACCTCTTCTTTTTTTCCTACACACTTCAAACACCTTCTGTGCAACACAATACATTGTAACTATCTTTTTATATGCCCTTTAGATTATAATAGAAGTGTATAATTATCTATAACTTGGAGTATAGAGTAGCATCGTACAATATTTCTGTTGGAAGAGACCTCTGAACCCACTGCTTAAGGCTTCAAAGTGGGAGCAGGTTGCACAGTGCCTTGTCCAGTTGTGTTTTGAATGGTTCCAGGGAGTCAGACTCCACTTGCTCTCTAAGCCATCTGTTTTCCTGTTCAAACAGTAAAAAAATACCTGCATATATAAAAGCAAAAATTTTTTTCTCACAGATTTGCACAATATCTAGCACAGTAAAGTTCTAGGGTATGGATGCTACTGTATTACAAGTAGTCAAGAAATAGTAGAAGTACTATTGTAGAATACATTCAATTGCATTAATTATTTAGATACTATTGTAGTGCCTCGTATCTCCTATGGAGAAACTCAAGATTTAATCAGCAGCAATGACAAATTCTGCCCTGTCTGTCTAAGAACTATGTCTGTTGTGGTGTTATATCCGCTGTCAGTTGCCAGAGTCCATTTGCACAGCACTGAGAGATCTATTTCTCTCATACTGGCTAATAAGTTTACCACCCAGTGAGACAGGCTATACTTTAAGGCTGTAACTTTCAAAGTGAGTTCTTCTGGGGAAGTCACAAACTGCTTTCCTCAATTGGCACTTGTTAAAATCCAAAGATTGAACACAATGACTCTGCAACCAGGATTATCACACTATCAAAAACTGCTCATTCCTGGAAACCTCTACGAATAGCTTGACTCATCTCTGAAAAGACTTATGTCCCGAACATATCTCTGGAACACAAGGTCTTATTTTTTACAGCCACTTAATGTTTTACTGAGGGATGCTGAGCACCTCCAGCTGATTGTGAACCAATGGAAAATGAGGGTACTCAGTATATGACCACCAGTCTCCCAAATGGTATTTTGCTTGGAACGGTCCAAGGTCCTTAGTTTCTAAAAGTGACCCTGTGTGTTTGCTGCAAGCAAAGTCTCTACAATCCTAATTTCCAATTTAAATTAATGGAATAGTAACACCATTTACTTTAATGGATCTCATAATATGCGGTATCATTTCTTGCATAAGTTGCTTCCCGCAGCTAATCTGCTACTGCACAAAATGATACCAAACCCCTCTATTTATTTTAATGGTATTTAATGAATGATATTTAGTTGTCCTCTGTATTTCTTGGAAAATCCAACACTCTACCAGCAAAAGGACTGCCTTTATTGATATGCATCTTATATACTACAAAAGGAGGGTGATTTTAAAGAATTTATGGGATTTTTGCTCTCTATGTGGGGTTTTTCTGTTAGTGCTCCTGCTGCCATGTGAGATGATCAGAAAGTTGCTAGTCACAAGAGAATATATTGTTCACGTGTCACTCATTTGTGGTAAGGGGCCAAGAAGAGAGGAAATGCTGGTAATTTATACGCCAAATAAGACAGAGATCTTCCATTCTCAGGACAGACAAGGAAAGCCTCTAGTCAGTAGTGGTTGCTTTATTAAAACAACCAGAACTTAATTGCTTCTCATCTGCAAGATGTGAAGCGAGCTCAGTGATCACAAATAAAACATAAGACCACCGAGAAGCAGCCATTTCTGGAGTGTTTTCCTTAGTCAGAGAACACATTACATCAGCCACTACATGGAGAAAGAGGTAGGAAATACTGAAAAGAACCAAATTTATATGGTAATATAAATTACCACAAGACTTTGAATGGCATCTTGAAATCCATTATTGAACACTTAAATCAATGTCATACCTGCAGGGTCCAGTCAAATGAAGGCCCATTTCTGTTGGGTTTTACCAGCAAGAAATCAGTATTCTGCTTGTGAATGCCATACATAATCCAAAGCCATATGGCTTCAGGCTGTTTGGCATGAAAGTGCTCTGTTTCATATTAGTGATCTGCTCCCCCTTGAGTTGGAGGCAGTAAACAGATGCCCAAGGACTTCACGAGAAAATGACCGGAGCCAAGAAACATATTCAACGAGGCTTATTCAATCTCTGATTTATTGATCTGGCACATTGGAAGATACAGGGATCCTACTGTGACCAGTGAAAGTAGCATGCATTGTAACTTCATAATCTCCCTCCAAAGTGCGTATTTACTATGCAGTTAAATTAGCTATGAACCCATACATGGCACAGGCTGCCTTTCTTCTGAATATGACCTTCCTAGGGCATTATTTATTAAACAGTTATTGTACAAACAGAAAGTGTGACAGACAACATACCCTACTGTAGTCTACTCAAAGGTAGTGTTCACAGAGTTACAACATTATTAAGTTGGTTCTAATTTTCTCCCACATTCAATCTTTGGCTCGCAGTCATTCCTTCCAGCTATAGAATGCTCACTAAAAAAAAAAAAAAAAAAGAAAAGAAAAGAAAGTTCTTTCTACCTTTTTACCTTCTTCTCATAGCAGATTCAAATAAATCCGAGGCAGAGACTAAAACAGGTCTGAAAAATATCGGCTTTATAAGTCGTTATCTCAGAGATTTGCAAATACACAAGCCAGGATAGTTACTGCCCCGGGGAGCTCACTGCAGAAGAAGAGAACAGGTCAGGTACTTCACTCTCACAGCAGCCTGTCTTATTTATACACCACAGATATGCTGTGGAGTTTTAAGACATAACTTTGGGGCATCCACATGTTCCTAGGGATTAAGGAAACTGGATGCAGTAATAAATTCTCTGCTCATTTAACTCCATCCAGACCAACAGAACTAAGCCAGCAGAAGTTGCTGCCTGTAGTTTTTAAGGTCAGGAGATCCCAACATGCTGGTCACTTACACAACACACACCAGAGACTTGCCTTGCTGAAAAAAAATGTTTATTTGTGCTTAACAAGCTATGACTGTCAGCCCAAGTGTCCCTGTGCAGAAGGACATGTAGTCTTGATTATAATTCCCCTGTGGTTTTGAATTTGCCATTTTCCTAATTGAATTATTCGACTGATTAATAGGAGTGATTGTTAAAATGTTTCATTTTACTGCCAATCTTAATTTTAACAAAGATTTAGTAACTGCAGACACACCATCTCAGAAATGGGACTGGAAGGGACCTGAAGTACCAATTATTTACTGGTCACACTGCTTAAACCCAGGGTTAAAATAACAAGCAGTTATAGCAAAAGCTTACATACAAAGACTTAATAGCTGGAGAATGTAACAACTTACACTTACAGAAGGGAAATCATGGTACTCACCAGTTTATTATATACAGTTCTTGTGTGGACTCTGCGGAAAGTGAATTTACCTCATTGGGAACAAGGAGGCCGTAAAGACTATGTGATGGAAAAAAGTGGGTATGTTGCAGATAGATCATAAAATAGTGCTGTCATAAAGTGTAGTGATTACAGGCCTTGACACAGGATTATTGCTTATTACATTAAAATGATCGTATTTACCTGTTAGAGAAACTATGTGTTATTACCATAAAAGCGGTATGTTATTATATCTAACCATCAGTATTATTTCAACACTTACAACTTGGAAGTTCTTTATACAAGACATGTTTTCAATAAAATTTCTGACATTTTCATATTTCTCAAATTCTGTGTAAAACATGTTCAATATCCTGGCAACAGCTTGTATGATTTCCTCCTGCTTCTGTAGAAGTATCGTTTTAAATGGGTTGTCTAATTAGGTCAAGCATGTTAAAAAAATCTGGAAAGGCTGAAATCCTGCCTAAATGAGGACAGCTCCTCTTTGATGTGGTAATTAAGTTTTGGTAGAACTATAGCAATAATTCAGAAGCCTAAAGAGCAGAGACAGAAAATATTTAAATGGTCACATGTTTTATTAACGTACTGAATAGAGAGAAAGAAGAGGGATACAATATAGTGGCAGAAAGAAGAAAGGGGGAAGGTGAAAGACAAGAAACGGAGAGAGGAAAAATTACTGTGAAGGAAAATAGAAAGAAAACATTATAAAGGAGGGAAAGACAAGGAGAAAAACAGAGGTGTGAGGAAAGGAAGAAAGGGGAGATGAGCAGGTGAGATCTGGATGACAAAATGGCAAGGAAAATGAGATGGAAGCATATGGCAGGAGAAAAAATGTGAAAAATGAAGTTTATTTAAAAACTGTGTGTCAGCCACAGCAGCATTTGGCAGGTGAGGAAATTCAAAGAAATGGTAGCTCAGGTGATAATTATCTACTAAAGCAAGGCTCAGTATATTCTGCAGGAAAATGAGTAAATTGTCCAGATAACCATCTCCATATCCTCACTTCTTGACTGCAGAAACTTTTACCATCCTTTACAGTAATACAGCATCTGCTTGGGGTAAGCATTTCTTGTCATTTCTCCACTGAATAGCCAGTAATATGGGAACACAGTGGATTTTTGCCATTCACATAATGTTTTGCAATATGTTTTGCTGTTGCCAAAATCAGAACTCTGATCCAGTAACTCCCAGGCTTCCAGATCATGTTCACGGTCTGAAACAATCACTTTGGAATCATCACAGGACAATAAGAAGATTGCTAGCAGGCAATCTCATCAGCAAAACCATCTAATATATACAATTTAAAGATTTCTTTCCATGGCACCAGCTACAGTAATTATCTAAGAATGGTGCTGTGTGAAAAACACATAGCAAATTAGCAGTATCAAAAGCTTAAAAAGATTGCCAGGCAACCATCATTTTGCACCATTCAGAGACTGGTTTGTGCAAAGGCACTTTATTCTGACTTGGATGATTACAGCCTTTCTCCATCACCCATACACATTAGGAACTGGAAGTGGGGTTACCACCTGCCTGCTCCATTAGTAGCAGGACAATTCCTGCTTTTCATTCTCTGCTTTGCATACTCTGTGCTTGTGCCCAAGAGTGGGAGAAGAGAAAATTCAGTAGTGAAGCCTGATTGCTACTGCTTTATGATTTGCACTGGAAAAATTGTTATACAGAAAGCAGAAAAATGCTCAGTATCACTAGGACAAGGATATCAGAGAGCTAAACATTTGAAACTAGGCTGTGTGTACATCCTTCTTCCATTTCCTCATTAGCTATTCTGAAAGATGAGAGAAATGAGAAAAATAGAGCATCTCTCCATACCAGAAATTACAGCATTAGTTGAAATAGCTTCCTGTTACCACTTTTGTTACCATCTTTGTGATGCTTTTGGATTTCACTCAGTCTCATTGTCTTGAGCACCCTTATAATTTGGCCTGCAATTTCTAAAAAAAATTGGACTTCATACAGGTGCAACCATGGCTTATTATGATAAGACTTTTGGTTTATGTCTCCTGAAGCTACTGGGAAAAACAACAGTGGTCAGCATGGACAAGAAGACAAACCACATCTGGACAGTATAAAGAACTGCTCTCTTGGAAGCATGAGAGTAATCAATTCTACCTAGAAGAGCTGGTGAGCAATCACCAAGAGTGGCAAAAACATTTCATGGCCCTCAGGGAACTTTGACATCCAGGGCAGATAGTGAGTAAATTTAAGACTCCGGTTCTGGTCTGGGTTCTGGATCAAAACCGGGTACTTTGATGTTTAAGAAGAAATCAGAAAATCACTTGACATGAAAGTGACTTATAGAATAGTTACTTCTCCATGTAATCCGGTGGGGCAGAATAAAATCAAGAATTGTTCAGACAGGTCATTTACGTGTCCTACAGATGAGAAGGGAAACTAATTTGGTTTCAGGATGCAGTTAGGCTAAGGCCAGTGTTCAGTACCAATGAAATGTGTGATTCTTATGGGGTTACAACCCAAAACCACAGAAGTCTCACAGATCACTGCCATGTGCTTTCAGGCCTTCTTACTTGAGCTGCAAGTCTCCTGGGCAAAAGAATCATCTTTTGGGGTTTTGGAGCCTACAGTGAAATCCTAATCCATGTCTAGTTCATTTAATATTCCTCCAAGATAGATTATGAATTTAAGAAAATTGAATAGGGAAACTGTGAGAAGTAGTTGAAATTATTTCCTAGAAAAATGAGCAGACATTAAAAATAACAGCATATATATATATATATATAAAAATCCTTGGGAGTGTTCCATATTTAGGATGGCAAACAAATCAAGGTTAGAATTTAATGTCATAAATATTTAAAGCCTGACAGAGTGTCTATTGAAGTCAGCATGCATTTACCTCCTCACTCCGAAAAGATCAGGCCCAAACAGGCTCCTTGTCAATGTGTTTGTTTCAATTTCACCCTGGAATTAGGTTTTCTTTTAATAAGAATACAAATTTATTCAATGCTCGCCATAAAATAACAGAAGTGAATGTTCACTGAAATTAAAGAATAAACCTCCAAGACTTCACATCTTTCTTAATGTCTCAGTTCTAATGTTTTCTTTTCTTCTACCTTCCCCAGAGACAGGTGGAAATTGGACCACTGCTCACACAGCACTATCTGACTGGACGGTAGGGAAATGTAACATTGAAAAAATTCTCAAGGCTGAGGAGGGGTCTTATTTCCCTCCACAAATGTTACATAACTGAAATAAAAATGCTTACATATTTAAGGGAGAAGAAGTATCCATTCACACTAGGGAGAAGACATCATTAAGACAATCTTAATCCCCAAAGCACAGTCCATCAAGATACTTCACCTGCATAAGCTTCTGGTGTCACGGCAGAGCTGTTGGTGTCATGGGTTTTGCCTCTGGCTGTCATGGTGTCATGGGTTTTGCCTTTAGCAATGAGCTCGGGCCATTTTCAGGGGTGAAGATGAGACACTCTGAGCTACTGAGGCACTTTTTTTTTTTTTTTTTAATTTAGAGAGACATTCTGTAGTAATTTAAAAAACTGGCCACCTAAGGCAGACCAACTGGGCTGCCAACAAAATATTCCACATATATGTTCCTCTGCCTGACCAGGGAGAACATTTCACTACCAGGCACCAAAACATATTGAGTCTTCCTTCTAAGATACAATTGAAAGGTGTAAAAATTGGGCTTCTGTGGTATATTGATATTGTTCTTCCATTGTTTTGTTCCAAATACTTGTCTTTTTAATATTTTTCAGTAATGTATATATTTCTTTTTTCACTTACTTCTTCAACTGTTGAATTAAAAAAGAAATAAATTTCCTAACAAGAAGGAACAAGAATCACCATGGTAGTAAATTCACTGAACCAAATTCAATATACAATTAGTAAATCAATACTAATAATGTTATAAATGGGAAAAAAAATCATTGTTCACAGTCATATTGTATCTCCTAGTAGAACAGTATTTGCTGTACCAAAATAAAAGAAAACAAAGGAAAAAGTTACATAAAAAATAAGACACAATAATTATTAACTATTCCATTACTGATTACACAAAAGTTTCCTATAAAGAAGCTTGTAGACAGAGACTGAGCAATGGTAAAATATGATAGAACCACAGAATACTTTGGGTTGGAAGAGACCTTTAAAGGTCATTTAGTCCAAACCCCCCTGCAATGAACAGGGATATCTTCAGGCTCAGAGCCCTGTCCACCCTGACCTTCACTCTTTCCATAGATGGGGCATCTACCGCCTCCCTGGGCAACCTGTTCCAGTGTTTCACCACCCTCATTATGAAAAATTTCTTCCTTATATGTCATCTAAATCTACCCTTTTTTAGTTCAATACCATTGCCCCTTGTCTTATAACAACAGGCCTTGCTAGAAAATCTGTCCTCATATTTCCTATAGTCCCCCTTTAAGTACTCAAAGACCTTAATAAGGTCTCCCCAGAGCTTTCTCTTCTCCAGGCTGAATAACTCCAACTCTCTCAGCCTGTCTTCATAAGAGAGGTGTTCCAGCACTCTGATCATTTTTGTTGTGCTCTTCTGAACCTGCTCCAACAGGTCCATGTCTTTCCCATGCTGAGGGCACAGTACTTCAGGCGGGGTCTCACCAGAGCAGAGTAGAGGGGCAGAATTGCCTCCCTCAACCTGCTGGCCACACTTCTTTTGATGCAGTCCAGGCAACAGTTAGCCTTCTGGGCTGCAAACTCACGTTGTCAGCTTATGTCCAGATTTTCATCAACCAGTGTCCCCAAGTCCTTCTCGGCAGGGCTGCTATCAATCCCTTCATCCCCCTGCCTGTGTCGATACCAAGAGTTGCCCCAACCCAGGTGCAGGACCTTGTACTTGGCCTTCTTGAACCTCATGAGGCTCACACAGGCTCACTTTTCTGGTTTGTCCAGGTCCCTCTGGATGGCATCTGTTCCTTCTAGAGTATCAACTGTACCACTCAGTTTGCTGTCATCTGCAAACTTGCTGAGCATGCCTTCAATCCCACTGCCTATGTTGAGAAGATGCATAGGATGATTCATTCACATATGAAGAAGCTCTGTAGGTATTCTGTATGGAGCAAGAAAAATTGAACACTATATAGTTTCTAAATCAAAATCACTTCTTTGAGTGGCTAACCACCAGCTTTTAAAACTGGAGGGGACCAGTTAAATATGCTGTGTCCTTGCATCCAGTATATATAAATTGAAATGTCTTTTTTTTTTTTTTTTATAATTAGGCCTTTGGAGTTCTTAACTTTTGATAAGGTACCATGACACAAATCTATCGTTCTCCATGCAGCATACTTCTTGTAAAAATTGCTGCACATGAAATTTTTATATAGTTCAGGTATAGAAAGTTCTGTGTTGAAATGGTTCAGAACAGGATGGTAGGCTTTTCCACCACTGCAAGTCATTTCCTCTTTGCAAGACAATATACCTGGCCATATACTAGCAGCTCCTTCCATATATTAGGCATTTGTCCCAGAGATCTGGGCACAGAGGTATAGGCTATCACCCTAGTCCTAGCAAGAGATTTCTAGTTGACCCAGACAGACTCTTAAAGAATGCCTTAATTTTCACTTTTAGTTCATGCAAATCAAATGCACTTGCATATTCTGGAGAATACCCATGAATCACTGATTCAAAAATGTTTGTTCCTCAAAGTATTACATGAGCTTATTGAGGACCCCAGTCCTATGTTCATCCCTTGCACGGGGAACAGACCATCCATATGTGGCATCAAGCACTCTACAAAGCAAATGTTGCTTTCAGCCACAGGGGACTTTCGAAGTGATCTTGAAGTGCACAGCCTCCAAAGCAAACTAGACAGTCCTTCAGTCATGGCCTGAACTATCCTGAAGGATCCCACTATACATTCCTTCACATCAGCTATATGAATCTTAATATTTAGGGCTGGTCCAAGAGAACACTACAAGCATTTTATTTTTTTTTTTATTTTTGAAGTGAAACGTATTTAACCAAGTTAACAATTAATGGGATGACAGTGGTTCAGAGTCCCAGTAATCACTGAAGCTAAACACACTTTGTACACACTTTGCGTACAGGTCTTGGACTTGTTTTTCTCAGTGTTGTCCTGGTTCACTGACTACAATGCAAAAGGAATTTTATAGATATCTAGTCTTCAAGCCAATCTTTGGTAAGCCTTCTGGGTATTCTTCTTAAGATTTTACTTTGAAAAAAATCATAGAAAACAGTAAGTTATCTTCAAACTGTTAAACTTCAGCTCATCCTCAGGAAATTAAGGCGTAACTCTATGGCATATTACTGCAAAGAGTACCTAATGTACTTCTACCATGTCCATTTTGTGCTTTGTTGTTGTATTTGTTATTATATGGTATTTCCTTTTCTTCTTAAGTACAAATGCTTTTTAAAGCTCACAGAGTTTAATGACATTTCCATAATATACAAAACCTGTGAATTGTGATAGGAGTTTTATAGAGCAGCTAAACAAAATGGTTCTAGAAAACAGCAAATAGTATTACCTAGTTCATCACTTCTAAAATTGGGAAAATAAAGTCTCAAAAACACCAGAAAGAGAAATATCGCTCTTTTATATCCTGCAGTTTAAAATGAAAAGAGAATGTCAGGCATACTTCATACACACAAATTAAACCACCACATTTCTTTTAAACAAAGTGCACTAAATAGGAAACAGCAGCCTGTTCCTTTTCTCTTACAGTCTTTAATAAATCTGAATCTTTCTTTTATTACTTGGTTATGGATATTTATGAGCTACATATTCATGAGAATTAACTGCTTTGCATTACCCACTGTTCTCTGTGGATCATTGTGGAAAAATACAACCAAACAACAAACACAGTTACTGACCTCTGATGCCTTACAAGCGAAGGATTTCAAAGAGCTTCTTAAAATATTGGAAATACTATTCACACTTCTTCAATGTGAAAATACAGTTATAGGAAGGTTAAATGGCTGGTTCACATTTACAATACAGGTTAAAAGCAGAACTGGAAAGAAAGCCAAGCACAGCATAAGGCCAAACCTTGTGCTCTGTCCCTTAAATGTAACCATTCTCACCTTCATTGGTCTCTTTAATATCCCAGACCCCTACACAGCTGGAATTAAAAAGGGATATTTCCCATAATTATGAGCTACCAGGTACTTTAAATCAAAGCTTGGACATTCATGCCAGGACCTGCCTTCCAACAGGATTTGTCCAGCTCACCCAAATGGAGCTTTTGGGTTCACAGAAAACTATCTTTGCAATGCAATAGCGATATTAACCATTTTCCAGAAGGACATTATTTAGGATCCAGTATTGATCTGCAATGGGCATTTGAGCTCCACTCATTTATAAAAAAAAAAACCAAAAACCAAAAGGAAATAATCAGTAAATAATGACTGGCCTGAAAGCTGCTGCAATATATATGGTATTGCTCAGAGAAGGTGGGAGGCAGAAAAGGCGGGCAGCTTGGGGCAGAGGAGTCAAGGGAGTGAGGGTACTAATCCCATCTCTGCCCCTAGAAAACTCTGTCACTTTACTTCTCTGCATTTCACTTTCTGCGAAAGAGAAACAGAGGAGATAACAAAAGAAGATCATTTGTAAAGTGCTCTGAGGTCTGCGGTAAAAAGCATCCTGTGACAGCTGGGTGTTACAAATATCCATACCTGCATGAAACAGGAAGGATCAAGTCAAATTCGTCTCTGGGGTCACACAGCACCAACTCCTGAACTTTACTGAAGATGTCTGCCATGCCTAAATCCTATCATTTGATAGAATATTGGCAGGTATCCAATGGGAAAAAAAAACAAAAACAAAAAACAAAAAACAAGCAAAAAACCCCCAAAACCTGAAGGGAAAAAGAGAAGGGAAAGCAGGACTCCCTCCAAGATCAAAACTGTCAAAACTAAGGGGCATTCTAATGTCATTGAAAGGCATCACATATGTATTGGCATAAGAATTACTTTATCATAAATATAGTGGGGAATTTGAAGCTGTTAAGGAGGAAAATAATGTATTATATTTTTAAAATATAATAAGATTAGAGACGTATTGAAATAATGACAAGATCCATACCTATATTACACAGATTTGTTTTTTTTTAAAACAATAGGAGTTATCACGCTCTAGGCCATAAGGCACCTACAAAATTACTGAGACTAAAAAGAGACTCTGCCACTCTATAAATTTAACTTCTAGAATTAAAAGTTAAGCTTACAGAATTTATACCTTCCTGTGTGGGGAACAATATGAAACCTATACCTTCCCATGAAGCCAGATTTTGGCTGGTGACAGAGTCAGAATAGTGGACTAAAAAGCATGTGGTCAAGGCCATCTGGCCATTTAAAGTCAATGAATTTGCATCTGGTGTGATTATTTATGATAGCACCATTCCACAAGTGGGCCCAACACTGAGAAGGATGGTCCCCGCCCTAAAGAGTTTATAATCCATGTTTTAGGGGGAATGGTAGGCAAGGATAATCTGGTCACGAGTTTGAATATCTTACCCAAGATGTTAATGTAATTTCCCAGATGAGATAATTATGCTTTCTTGGGAAGAAATCTCCATGTTTTTACCTTTCAAATCACTAGATCCAAGATACATGTTCACTGGTAAAAGACAAGTTATAACTGAATACAACGATTTGTCTGCTGGAATGAAATTTCCCACCAGGCATAAATGTGTCACGGTCCCTTTTGCCAGACAGCAGGCAAATTGCACCAAGGTGGAGCGGGCAGGGGACCATTTGATTTAGTTCATCTTCTTCTAGTGGAGGTCTTTAATTGAGGTAGTGTGGCCAAGCATAGACTAGTGTTGCAGACGGAGTGTTTAACTTCACTAGTTAGAGTGAAGTAGTGAAATATTTATTAAGGTGAAACAGTGATTTAACAAAATCAGTAGTAAGTGCAATAAAACCAGTAGTAAATGTGATAGTGTTTTATGAGATTCTATGTCAGGGTACACTCTATTATTTACTGCATAGAGGACAGGGTCAAACAAGCTGTCAGGGAGACCCTCCCATTGAGTCACGAGGTTGAGAAAGGACCCCCTTGCTTTCTAGACTCCTTCTCAGAGAGGAGCCTAGGTGCGGCTGGATCCAATCCTAGTCCCAGACTTGGTCAATGGTTTATGTCTAAAGGATTACATATGCGCAATCAATCCTTTACATTACTTAGCTAAGATTTCAAAGTTTAGCATGCTATTAGTCACTTACTGAGAATCTGTTGCAGCAAGGAATCTCTCAACCTCGAGAAGTAGAACCTTAAGCGAGCGTACTCACAAAAGGGGAGATCCTGGCGTGCAGCCCGCTGGCATACAGGAGAGCTCAAAGGGCTCTTGGGCTGTCCACTATTTATACAGTAAGATAATTGACCTATAGCCATATTCTCATTGGAACAAAATATCTAGGTCCCCACTCCAGACAGTATTTTGACTATGTTGCCAGCCATCCCCCAAAGTCCAGGTGCAAGTTATCACAACTGTTGTTGTGATGGCCATGGTGGCCAAGGCCTGAGAAGGAGCCGGGGGGGTGGGGGTGCAAAACAGGGAGAGCACACCGCCACAACTATCTCACATCAACACAGGAGCTGGAGCTGGCTGCAAAAACCTAATGCTTCTGGTTGTATAAGACGGCAGTAACTAACATTTTCACTCTTAGATATGCAGAAGTTCAGACTAAAGGGAACGATGAGACTGTCTCCTCTGAGCTCATGTGTCAGTGTTGATTCTTGTTATCAAACAAGGTTTGATTTATTTAATGTTTGATGTATTACTTTCCTAAAACAGTCTAGTTTTGAGCTGAGGATATAAGACAAGGTGAATTAACTCCAATGGGGGAATCATCCTTCCTGTTAAAAATATCTTCTTTATTTCCAGTTTAACTGGCTTCAGCTTCCACACAACAGCTCTTTTGAAGCATCTGCTAGACTGAGGAGCATTTAGTGGTAGAATTTAACCCTGGCCAACTTTAAACACTTGCAAGTACACATCTACATTTGACCTATATTTCTAGAGCTCCTCTGCTACCATTGGTGATGACTGGTGATAGCAAGCTTATATGTAGACACTGCTGTGGAAACCTAAATTTGGGTGCCTTAAGTTAAAATGGAATACTACCAAATCCCATCCTTGGCATAGCTATTTTCACAGTGAAAGTATGCTCACTTGACCTTTAAGACAACCTGGTTAAATCCTGAGTCAAAAACTTTACTCTGTCTCAGTGTAAAACATTTTTGCAGGCTACAAACCGTAGCTTATGAGAGTTGTGACTGGAAAGGACCCCAAAGGTACCTTTTCCAGCCCCTGCTTAAGCCAGGGTGGCCTTCAAAGGGAGAGCAGACTCCTCAAGGCTGTCTCCAGCTGAGGTTTGAACATGTCTCTGGGCAGCCTGTACCAATATTTGATCACCACCACTGTAAAAAAACATTTTCTTAGGATAAGCCAAAATGGCCCTTGCTGAAGCCGAGACCCTTGTCCCCTCCTCATGCTCCTTTCCGGAGGTTTCTATTTTGCAGATCCTCTAAGAATACTGCCCAGAGGATACAGCCTTCCCATATCAGTCTCAATAATGTCACAAGCAAAATAAAAATCACCTTCTTGTACTTCCATTCTCCACCTTATGTTCGTTAATTATATTAGCCTTCTTCATCACAGTGTTGTACCTAAATAGCTGCTTGACAGTTTCCACAATGTTTTCACAGCTCCTATTTCTATATACAGGTAATGGTCTAAATTTCTTATTTCCAATTATTAAGCTTTGCATTTCCTAGAGGAAAACAGGTTTTTTGAGTGACCCTTTCCTGCAGTCACCACATACTTCACATTACTGAATGTGGCTGATCTGCTTTCATCAGTAGTACTTCACAAATCATCTGAATTTTATTTGTGGTTTACTTCTGATAAAATGCTGATAAAATTTTTGGCTAACACAGCTAGTATTGATTCTTGAGGAACTTCATTAGAAAAAACATTGTTTGATGGCTGAAAGCTGCTCTTTCTAGTATCTTTTCAAATATTACAAAATATTCATCTGAAGTACACAAATTAAAGCGAAAACCAATATTGGAACATCTAGGGCATGGCTTCAGCCTTGATTACATCTCGAAGGACAGACCTCTGTGTGAGATCACGGGTCCCATTGTGAAAATATTTCCTGAACCAGATTTTACAGTGAAGATCATTTCAGTTCCGTCCAGTTGGAAACTGATTCCTATTGCTTGCTCTTCTCCTAAGGAATGGAGGAAGAAAATGGCTGCCAGGATGAGAACCTACATTCCAGATGAATGAGGACATCTGGTAATCTAAATAACTTTTCAGAGCAGATCAGTGCCTATTTGAGCACCTGAAACAGTTGGGTTTTCAACAGTGTTTGAACCCAAAAGTTCCTAGAATGCCATTGAAAGTTTCAGAGCTCAGCCCTTAAAGTTTTACTCCAAACTGAATCCAAACTTTTTATGAGTTTAAACAAAATAAGGAAAAAAAATAGGTCAGTGAGTTTTTAATAACTAAAAAATATCAGTTTACATTTTTGTTTCTATGTCCAGATGTATTGCTGAGCCTTTTTGAAAAACCCAGCCCAAATATATTTCCAAGGCATGTTTTTATGGTAATTTTCCCAACAGCTATGTGCTGAGGTTCTTTCTCTTATTCCTGCTTTTCCCTTTACAGGGGACAAAACCCAGGTCTCCACTCTTCTCAAACTTACTCAGTTCTCCTTGAAACTTTCAGAAACATGGTATCTTTGAGATATTGTAGGCAGGCATACTGAAGGAAAGCTGGTACAATTTCATAAGCCCCACTTTTTTACAAAAACCCAAGAGTAAAGAATAAACAAAACCTGGAAAAGATTAGATAATGGAGCCAAACTGTGAGGATTCTCTTAAAAAATTATCCTCACTGCTCTGCTCAGATTTGGCATCTCTTCCTCTCTCTCCACATATTTCATGCTAATAAAAAGAACATTCTTTAGGGCAAGAATGTATCTGCTTTGGTGCTTTACCAAGCCCAGTGGGGAGGGGACGCTGACAACTGAGTAATTTTTATAAAAAGGAATTACTTGCATCATCCTCTGCAGAAGATTATATGTCCCAGTGCACTAGCCCTCAGCAATGTGTATGAAAATCTTGGAGGTCTGAGCCCACAGCTGAAGAACCTAAATTCTCAGGAGATATATTTTCAATTAAAGTTTTTTATGTTAATACTTCAGACGTTTCAACAATAATTTGCTGAGGCATGCAGGATATCTCAGTTATAAAGAAAAGCCAGAGAAACAATTAATGTGCCCAGTTTGATCTTCTAGTTTCCCCAAACTTATTTTCTTTGTTGCTTCCAGAAAATTTAAGTATCAAACAAATTAACAAGTCGGTAGCTGCTCTGAGGTTTCCTTAGTTACAGGAACAATTGTGTAAAGCAAAATAATTCCACTTTGCACTGTTACGCCAGCCAGTACAAACAATCCAGCCAACTGATAGCAAGTTTTTCTTTCCCAGAATAGTCTTTGCCTTGTTTCAGTGCCTCTTCATGAAGGAATAATTACTGTAAATAATTGGTAAATATTTGTGGTGCAGCAATGCTGCTGCATCCCAGCTGAGTCTGTGAGGCCTTTATGAGAGTCCATGTACACATAAAGAGCAAAAATGGGCCCAGTTCCGAAGGCTTTCAATTTAAATTGGCAAAATAGACAAAGGCCAGAAGAAAAGTAGTACTATATTTCCTATTTCGCATCTCTGCTACTAGAGCCCAGAAAATTTATAGAAATTAATTACCAATGGTAAATTACATAGGCAATTATCTGTGGTTTTACATGAAGTCCCCAGTAAAAGAGGAGAAAACCCAAAGCTGCCACCTTTGCCACGAGCCCATCCTTTCTCAGCAATTTTGGAAATTTACAGTTTCTTTGTTGACCTATGAGAGCAGTATGAGGTTGACCACACACTTTACCATGGTGTAGCTTGAGGTGTTTAGAGGGCTTTTCAAAGAACACAGGCACCTCCCAGCTGCTCCAACCCTGCTTCAGACCGCAGAGGAGACTCCTGGACCATGCATGCTCAAACTGGGAGACAACATCTTTTCACCCAGCAGAGAGGAAAAAATTCTTACTGACTTTGAATATTTGCACAGTATTTCAGTTCTAGTTTTAAGCTAGGGCTGAAATCAGTAATGCCAAAGAGGAAACGGCCTCAAGTTTCACCAGGGGAGGTTTAGGATGGATATTGGGAAAAATTTCTTCACAGAAAGGGTTATCAAACATTGGAACAGGCTGCCCAGGGAAGTGGTTAAATCACCATCCCCGGAGGTGTTTAAAAGACAGGTAGACATGGTGTTTAGGGACATGGTTTAGCGATGGACTTAGAAGTGTTAGGACAATGGTTGGACTTGGTGATCTTAAAGGTCCCTTCCAACCTAGATGATTCTCTGATGCCTAGGTTGTTCTTGGTGTATGTTGCCAAACTTAACCTGCAAGGAGATGGGCAAGAAATCCTTTAGGGAACTACTGTACTGAGAGTTCCAGCCACACTTGAGGCTAAATTCTTGGGAACAAGTTATACTTTTGAAGCAATCTCTAGCCTCAACCAAATCTTAAGGGAGTTATCAATAAATAATCCGAATATGAAGGTAGGCATGGGAAATCAATGAATATCTGCCCTTCCTGAACTCTTCAAGAAACCCAGTGGAAAACAATGTCCTTTCTTTAAAAGAGAAATCTGGATGCTTACTGTGGATGGCATGGTTTGACTACCAATATTGCATTGCTTATAAAGTAAGCAGCATGCTGAAATCTTGGAGTTTTGTATTACTTTTTTCTCCCCCTTTTAACAGAAAGCATATAATGTCTTCTGCTTGTGAAGAAATACAAAAATACTACATTGTACATTAAGTATTTCCTTATGAAATGAAAATATACTTTCAAGTTTTGCAAATTCATTTACATAGCTTTAAAATCATACACACACACTTGCAAAAAAAAATAATTGAATATATGTTAAAAAATCTGGAAGGTCAGAAATTCTTAATACACAATAGACTTTTTCTCCTACTACCCTCTAGGAATAAACATCCCACACATGGCATCTCCCTCAGTCAACTCCCCATGACCTAAGAACAGGCCAGTTCCATCTGAAATTAAAGCCAAGGGAGAGAACTGTGAACTCCCAATCCTGCTTCCACAATGCAAAATTGGAACTTACAGCTCCCGGTGCGGCACAGCAACTAGTTTCTGACCTTGTGGGGGAGATGCAAGCTGCTGAAGAGACTTCCCTCCCCACCACTTTCCCTCCCTTTTTTCATATCAAATTTGTGCCCTCTCAGAACTAAAAGAACTAAATACTCGTACAATAAGGTAAGAAATGAGCATTCAAAGGTGACAGAGAGCAAATCATTCCTCTCAAAGGAGTCATGCAGTTGGGAGGGGAAGCTGCCTTGCTCCTTGACATCAGATCAAGATTTTGTCAAACCTTTCAGACCCAGCAACCGAGGGCTCCTGTGTCCAATATTGGAGGAACAAATTACTGCCAGACCTTGACAGTTATCTTGAAACATGAGCTATGCTGGCAGGGCTAAACTGCCTTCTCCAGCTCTATGTTTGGGCTGAGTCAGATTTTCCATGGGTTCGTATAAGACATGAATTTAATTCCAGTCCCCGTTCATTTTTCCTTGTGTTGAAGCAGGGCTGGGGCAGAGCGACGGGCCCTTTGCTGTATCAATACTAGCAAGTGCCAGGTAGGCATCAAGGAGGTCCGTGGAGGTTTGCCAGCGCTCCGATTAGTCCAACTCTGGATCTTTGCTACGCAGTATTTGTCAGCTATTTTGTGGCACAGACAAATGAGGCCTGTGATGAAACCCAAGCAAGATTTAAATTCAGCCCTCTAGAGACATGTGGTTACACACTGGTTACCACAGTAGCACTTCACCACCACTCCCTGTCACTGACCCCTTTCAAATTTCTGCATTTTTCCCTGATCCATATTTTTTTCCTTCATCTATCTGTCTCCTATTACAGTGGTCTGTGGGATGTGTCTGCGGACAGTTTAAGTTTATTAGAGCTCTGAGTGCCAAGCAAGTACAGCTCAGCTTGGAAAGGCTGTCAAAATTATTGGCTCCGCTTACATATATGTCTGAGTTTCTTCTGAAACAAATTCTCAGGATTCAAATTTATGGACTAAGACATCCAAAATCAATGACGATTTCTCTTAAAATACCAAACTGAGGAGCTCTGGAGCTGATTTCTGAGCAGTCAGACATCCACGAACTGAGAGTTCACAGACACCTGGGAGCAATAAATGTACCAGCTATCACAAGCTGAGCTACCATCAGCGAGACTGATTTCATCCCTCTTCCTGTCACTGAGACACTCTGGTTTTCAATACAATATGTACCAGTTAACTCCACAAAGCAAAGACACGGATTAAAGAGATTAATGTTGCTTGTTACTGATGCAGTTTCATTTCACACAGGCACTCACTAGACCGACACTGGAACAAGACTCAGTGGTGTATGGCTTCCTCCTCACCCCAAGGAGACACTTCCAAGAATATAATATCCTGCAGCAGGAGGTTTTCCTAAACCTTGGACTTACAACCAAACTAATTGGGGCGGACTCATTTACCTTCATAAGTGCCTCATGGGGGGCCACACTAGCAGGACCCATCTTGCCCCTCAGACCTGCCAGGATTAATGGAGAGGCACAAGTAGCACCACAGTGCTGCTGTGCTTGAGCCTCTCCTTTGGGAAAAGACAGTGGTGGAGGGAGAGACATTACAAGGAGTGCTGCTCCCTCCCAGACCAAAACATTGGCTTTTCTCATGAACAGGTTTGGTGGGTAGAGAAGGACATGGAGCATGTCCATCTCTCAGTTCTATTCCCCCACCATATTCCTTATTAAAGGCAAGGTGTGGGAGAGAGCCTTCCAGCCCTTGAGATCTTTCCATCCTTGGAAGATTTCTGAGCACAACCTAGGAAGCTCGAGGCTGCAGCAAAAGCAGTTCTGGGTTTGACACAAACAGCAAGTCCCACTAAGGATTAGAGTGCATGTGGCTGTGGGAAGTTGTATACACACACACAAGAGATGGGAAGTCATCCCTCCTGAGTGGTAATATAAAAAATTTTTTCTACAGTGGTGTATAGATTTAAAAAAAAAAACAACCCTGCTGATCCAAGAAGAATATCTTTTTGAATTTGTATAATTTTTGTCTTATTCTAATTACAACTTTACAAAATGTTATCAGCTACAACCAACATCCTTGCTCCAACAGACTCTGAATTCTTGGATGTTTAAATTAATTGCTTCTGTCTCATCCAATTAATCTTCATTAACTGTTTCTTCTTCTTAGAAATTAAATTAAAAAATTATTTCCTAGCAACTAAAACAGTAAGGTGATACATCTGAGAGGCAATTTAGCATCCACAGAGATTTCAGCACAGAACAGAGAGCTTTGGGACTTCAGCCTGATTCTTTTCATCAACTTGTTCCTCCAGAATAAAGAGCAACCACAAGCAAATGCTGTGACACTAAAGATGTAAAAGGGTTCTGAGCTTGCAAAAACAAGACAAGAAAGTTAGATTAAAATACATACACTTTTCTCAAAATCCCTATGTGTCATTCACAGTGATGTATTTCACATAAAACCTTTTGCAAATTAGCAATCCCAGAGGGAGCTGCGTTTGCACCCGGACAAGAAGTGCCCACAGGGAAGTACGCAGCAGTCAGTGACTGACCAACACATCTAGTTGATGAATATGTGACAGCTAAAAAAATTTAAATATGGGAACCACTACTGCCTTATTCATCAAGTAATCATCCTTTGCTGATGCCACCCAATTCAATTCTCCTCCCTCCAGGTTTGAAATTGTCTGGACAGAAGGAAAGCTATGGTCCAGGGTGAATTTGGACAGAGGCACCAGTCCAGCCTGAAGCACAGGCAGAGGGATTCATGCAGCATTTTCTACTGTTGAAAAAATAGACCATCTTTTTCTTTTCTGCTGTTACCTCTTAAATGTTTTTCAGTGCTCTTCAGTACAAAACCCCAGGAGAAATGATAAAACTCCACTGACTGATTCTTTTTAATATATGCTAGATACTTGCACCTCTGACCAGAAAATTGTCTGCGGGAGGAACACTATTAAAATTTGCATGGTAAGCCAAAAAGAAATAAAAACCCTTGTGTAAACTCTCCCTCATGGAGTGTCTTTTTGAAACATCTTCTCCATCAAGTCCAAGAAGGAGCTTAGCAGATGGTTTGTCTTTCATGACAGCTGGTTTTGCGCCTGGCCCAGTCAGCTCATCGAAGCATGGCCCCCTCTTGGAAGATGGGTGGTGACAGCCATTTTCAGTGTGTAAGACCCAGAAAATGCAGAGGAGTTTGCAACCAATGTTAATTACACTGGTGATGACAGCAAATCTGTAAATTATTCCAAGTAACCAGGTGTGGTCCCAACACCGTGACTGCATCCATTCCAGCAAATTAAACGTGTGTGGGACTTCTCCTTGGCCTTGGGGGTGCATGGCATAGGGCAACACACAGTCACCCTACAACTCCTTTGGTGTCCACCATGAGGTAGTGTCAGACAACTAGCCTCTTGGAAATCATGCCCTGCCCACGCTAAATCTAGACATGTCTAAGAATGCAAGTTGTCCCTGGACAAAATGGCGGTAAGGAATGCGCCCAGCAGGATGGGTGATTACAGATGCCTGTGGCCTGACACAGAAATAATATGTAGACAGCGTGCCTCAGGGATCAGGATTGCACCCAGAATTTTCTTCTCACTTTCCAAATAAGGTATTAGTGGGTTGTGACCTGGTAGCATCATCCATCAGTCAGACATCTACTGAACTAGACTAGAGCTGACATGGCTGTTTCTGTGTTCTTGTTGCTTTTCCAGAACAAACCCTACTATTTTAAAATGGCTGTGTACTTTCAATCCCATCCACTGCAATCTAATCCAAACCAATCTAATCCTTTCCTAGCTATCACAGGTATAAAAGAGCAAATTCTGGATTCCCCACCCTCACCTTCAATATATATATTCTGAACACTGGAGATAAATGTAGAAGTGAATCCATAATGGAACAATTCAGAGCTTCCCACTGCATAAAATTTGCATCAGTTTACAGCATATAAATTATACCAGTTTATACTTTGTTTAAGACTTTCAATCAGTGGGCTAAATTGAGAAGGAATAAGTATGCAATATAGGGCTTTGATAAATAGAGCCCAACAGAGCCTGTCTAAGGGGCTATTTTAAAAAATTATTTTTAAAGTGAGGCAGGATTTAACTTTTCATCTTTTGAAAAGAAGAGGTGGGAAAAGCAAGAAGGAGAGGTTATGGCAAGTTGAGCATCACTGCACTAGATTTCCCCTCTGATCTGTGGGGAGAGACGGGTACTCTCAGATTTACAGCACTCTTTGTAGCAAGGCTTATGTACCCAATACATTTATTTCCTGATTTTTTTTCAGAGATGTATGGTGCAGTGAACATGACCTTGCAAAAGACATGAGACACAACAATTCAATATGGATAGCATTTTTTCGGTACCAGGATGCATAAAAAGAGGCACCTCCCCACAAGATGCTGTTCACTTGAGCTGCACTAAGGAAGCCAAACCCTAATGAGCTCTCCCAAAATGTTGCCAGTGGGAGGTTAGGGAGGACTAGGAGTCAGTGACTGCTCTGGGAGCATGTGGAAGGTGCTGCCACACTGTGCTGTTTGACGTGCTCAAAGCACTGTTCCCTTGCAAGGTATGACACAAACCCTCTTGTAATTATTAACCTTTTCAGACCAGGGTCAGTGGGTTTGCACTCCCTGTTTGGTCCTTTCCCCCCCCACAAGACAAGTTATGCTTAGGGCAGTTGCCACCATCCCTCGCCTTCACAGCCTGTGGCAGAGGACCCAGCTGTGGGGTGGTGGAGGAGGTGCAGCAGAGACATGGCAGGCTCACCTCACCTGGGTCAGCTTCACACAGCGGCACACATGAGTATGCAAGATAAGTAGCATAGACCACAGCACTGAAATCATTTTGCCAGCTACTAATACAATATATATTCCCTATCCCCCATACAGACAGCGCCATGTCAGGACAATGCCAATATTTGCACATTTGAAAGAAATGTGAAATTGCTCTGGTTTAAAGAAAATTTTTCCTTCTTCTTTTAGGACAGCTGATTCTACTTTTTAAGCCAGCAGGAGCTGCCTAATTTGTTTCTGATTTAGGTGACATTTATACTCCAATAATGCTCAGAAAGCCTGACCAGAACCAGGACTGCACCGTACTGGAACTGTGCAAGCAAAGGCTGGGTGGCTGCCAGCTTAGTTAATGGTTACTCCTGCCCTTCAAAACTTTTATTAATCTTTTTTTTTTTTAGTACTGGAAGGCAGCAATTCTATTTTTAGCCACATCCCTATTCTACGCACAGTACGTCAGCATGCCACTTGGAATTAATATTTACCTTATTCTTAGCCTCAGTTAAGATGACCAAGTGTCTTCTGACCAAGTGACCCAAGCAGACCCCAAACATAAAGCATTCTCTTTTGTTTCTCAACTTTTCCCTGTCACACAAGACAGAAAGCCAAGGGGGCTCCTGTAAAACCCACAAGCTCTCTGACTATGAAGAGCAGGTGAGCGTCCCCACACAGATCTCCCTCCATTGGAGAAGAGCACCTCTATGGTCCCAATGCTTGGGAAGGCACAGAGGAAGGCAGAGACAAACAACTGGAAATTTCTGAGCAAGTTAGAGCTGTATTAGCTTTCCTACCAAATTCTCCGCATTACAGGCTCTCCATCAAGGCAATAGATGGCTGTATGTTGGAGTCATTCCTGTGAGTCACAAGATGTTTCCACAGATGGAATGGAAGGCACCTGAAGGCTGAGTAGCCCGAGTCAACCATTTGCTCCAAAAAGTACATGGCTTGTTGCTTGTATAAAGAGGAAAATGCTCATCACAGAATAATATCTTGCAGCTTTTGAGAAGGGGTGGCTTGGAAAAAGGACCAGGCAGATTGCAGGAGTAGTATATCTGGCTACTTCCATCACCTACTGACTGGGGTCACTAGTTCCTTTTCAGTCTGGGTCATATGAAAGCACAGCTATTTTTTACCTAATAAATCATGACCCAAGCTAAAAATACCTTTGTCGTTTGATAAGTGAATTGATACAGTGAATGTCACTGGTCAGCATTGATGTGTAAGTGACGAGAGCTAGAAGGGCACAAAATCTAACATGACAAAAATGACAGAATTTTTAATTTCTTGTAGCTGTAATTCACACTTGGAGCAACTCCGGCTTGACTGCTGGGATATCTGAGATGAGGACAATGCTGACAAACTGAAGAGAGTCTAAATAACAACCACAGAAACAGTGAAAATAAAAGCATTAAACTGTTTCACAGTTAATTTCTTGTGGTCAGGGCAAAAAATACTTGCACTTCTAAGAAACCAGTAAACACTTTAAAAAGGATTCATAGTGTTGTCAGACCACATCTTGTTGCTTAGTGACAATGTGACGTGACCTGATGAATCACTAAGCAACATACTGTCATTCATCAGAATAAATGTCCCTGATTTTCATGAATATATGTCTTCCTCACACACAACTGTACATGTACATACATAAACGTGACACAAACATTTTTATATCACAGGAAAAACAGGAGTTCTTTTTCTTTTTTCCTGTTTTAAATGAGAAGGATAAATAATATCGACGTCAAGGTTGGTAGCAAGGTCTACTGCGTAAAACTGCTGGTGAATCAGTACAAAGGCATTAATGGCTACAGGGACAGCAAAAATATAGCAAGCTGACATTTAAGAGAGAACTGTCTTTGTAATTAAACTGCTGATGTGCAAACCTACAACAGAAAAAGTAATCACAGTAATCAGCCCTAAACAAAGACTGAGAATGAGAACTAACACGTCAATACCTACAGGCAGGGAGTACATTAGAAATGATTGCCACTGCCAGTAATCAGTGCTTGGAAACGCTGAAGTTGTCAAAAGGGCTCTGCTTTTGGTGACTGCACTTGCTTATCTATCTGTTCAGAGCACTCCTGTGTAACTCCTTTCCACACTCCAGATACAGGCAGCAGTCCAGCGGAACAGACTTTAAAAAAGATAAATTAGTACAGATGTCAGCTAAAACAGCTGAATACCAAAGGAGTCTTGACTGTGTTTATAAGAGGGTTTGAGCTCTGCCCAAAGTCTTTGTGTCTCTGGGGAGACTGGACAGAATATCCGCATTGCTGGAAAGTACCCACTGTGCACAGCAGTCTGTGTCCAAAGGGCATGGAGTTATTTATTCTACTTGCTTGAACCATGGTATTAAGGATGATGTATGAATTCAAGGTCAAAGTGGTTTGCCCCTTGCCACTGCTACTAGACCTTTTCTTTTGCTCCTTTGCTAAAAACGTTCTTCTTTACCAGTGTGGAAGATGAGCTCTTTTAAAATAACATCTCTTCATGCTTTTATCAATTTTAACTCTTACTATGTCTAAAACTCTTCATAACTTTTAACATTGGTCCTCTAAAGAGAGCCTCGGGAAAACACACAAGAACTAACATAGGCCTTAGACTCTGTTCTCAAAAGCAGAAGCACAGTACAGCTCTCTCACCCATCCTGGAAATGTAAAGAGCTGGTTTCACAGATGTGTGGGTAAAAACAGCTGTACTCATCCTGTACAACTCCTGCTGGATCTGTCTCTTGGAGAAGGTGCCAGCTGAGCTTAGTTAGAAAAAGGGATTCAAGGAATACCCACGAGATCACATCATCTTCTAAAAATTTACTCTAGGGGCCCTGGTTTTCACTTTGTCAGATGCACAAGGGAATGGGGATGTTTTGGGTTTAGAATCTTTCCCTCCCTTCCCAGAAAGGACTTTCAAACCCTCCACCTGAAAAAGAAGAGGGGAAAAGGACAGAAGTGATCATCCTTTTCAACCAGTTCTAACACTATGTAATTTAGTTTGTGTCCTTGGCAGCCTCACACCTGACATGCTGGCACTTTGTCATTAAATGCACTTTCTGGAATATAAGACCATATCCAGAAACTGTATCAAAGTCTTCAGAAAAAAAATAGAAATAAAAACATCCCAGTTTTTGCTAAGATGCAAAAAATAAAGCTTGAAACTATAGTCTGAAGCCAGATACACTCTCTTCAGACAGCCTGTTCGGCAAAGAGAGCTAACGTCACCAAAAAATACCAAAAAGAAATATTGTGAGTTATTAAAGAGAGATGTGAAGATAAAGCAAAGTCTGCCAAACCCCCTAGAATCTAAAATCCCCAGTGAATTTAACCAGTTTTTCCTTCAATTTGAGATACTTGAAGAGGGCAGAAAAAATTCCAAAAGAATATGGTTTCTGGTAACAGCCTTTTCATTTAGTTCAAAGTACTTAATAAGAGTTTGGATGTAATGTCATTTTTCTTCTTGTTGCAGCTGAGTGTTTAGTCCTAAGAGATAACCCTCACTTGTATGTACAGCACAGAACAGAGTGATCAGAGTCACACAGAAAAGGATAGTGAGAATGGTGAGAGATAAAAAAAAAGTCTTTTGAAGCAATCACTACATTAATAAACTAATATTACCACTAAGGTAAAGGTATAAAACCTTGAGCTTGTCCCAAAGGACAAAGCTACACACAGGTTTCACATTCTTTGAATATCAGAGGTGGTGGTTACAGCCCAAGGTCCACCATGGATCCATCCCTGCCAGATTACAGGACATGGACCTGTTGGAATGGGTCCAGTGGAGGGCCACAAAGATGATCAGAGGGCTGCAGCACATCTCCTATGAGGACAAGCTGAAAGAGTTGGGGTTGTTCAGCCTGGACAAGAGAAGGCTCTGGGAAGACCTTATTAAGGTCTTTCAGTACTTAAAGGGGGCCTACAGGAAATATGGCGACAGACTTTTTATCTGTGTAGGGAGTGTAGCAATAGGACGAGGGGTAATGGTTTTAAACTGAAAGAGGGGAGATTTAGATTAGATATCAGGAAGAAATTCTTTACTGTGAGGGTGGTGAAGCACTGGAACAGCTTCCCCAGGGAAGTTGTGGATGCCCCATCCCTGGAGGTGTTCAAGGCCAGGCTGGATGCGGCTTTGAACAACCTGGTCTAGTGGGAGGTGTCCCTGCCCATGGCACCATGTTGGAACTCCGTGGTCTTTAAGGTCCTTTCCAACCTGAGCCATTCTATGATTACTACCTGCTCTGCATTTACTTTTTGCCATGTCCTTTGCTGTTTGTCAAGGCACATCTCTAAGACCTTTTTAAGATCAACTGGAACCATGTTCACTGAAATCTCTAGTCCTTACCAATAAGGAGCTCTGTATGAAAAGAGCATAAACCACACAATTAGCAAGGGCAGTGGTGAACATACACAACACACCTTGTGCTGCATCTCAGCCTGCAGCCCAAAAAGCAATCGAGCCTGCTCTCAGCCACCTCTAGAGCTGAATTTGCTCTGTCATTCTTCACAGGAGACAAAGAGGTTGACCAGGAAATGCTGTGTAGCTGACATGAAAATAAGAGTTCTAAACTGAAGTGTCCTTCACTGCAGTCTCTCCAGCTAATTTAGATCAGGTTGGCATGAATGACAGAGGAAACCCACTATTATTTTTTCTCCTGACAGTACAAGGGTTCTAAAAATTACATGCTTCTAATCCCTCATTAGCTAGCATTTTAAATTCCCTGGCTGTGTAGCTTGTGCTCAAGGAGAAAGTGACAAGAGAAGAGTTATAATCCCTGTGGCAAGAGCTGTCACCAAATACCTGCTGGGTGATAAATCCACTAGGCTTTTTCAACTAGCTTTTTTTCATGCTTAAACTTCAGGGATGCTACTCAAAATAAGGAAAAATAAATGAAAACGACACGCAATCTAAAATTCATGGCATGTAGCATGACCTGTTTATACCAACTGATATGTGATGTGTTCAGTCTTTGAAAGACCCTTCACATCATAGACTAGAAAAAGCGGGGATTGACAAGCTATATATTTTCCTAAATTGTTTTTCTCTCTTTCTCTCAGAAAATGTAGCTTGCAGCACTGCAGCTTGCTTAGAAACTTATCTTCCTCTGTAATGGACACCAAGACAAAGCTCTTTATGAAGATGTCCAACATATTAAAATGAAACAAATAGACCAAGCATCATATTTAATAACACTCTCAAATTATATTAAGTTCAATATTCAGTAGAACCAACTTGCAGTAACAACAGGCCGGCAAATCACAAATGACTGATTTTTGCAAACACAAATTTTTGCACAACCACAAATAAAAAGCAAAGATAACATCATCAAATACATTTTAGCTTGTTAAGCTGGTAAACACTATGTTGTTCATAATATTTCATATTGTATTGCATTTGTCACACATTTAGTAAAAGTTATGGTACCATAAGCAATGTGACACTTACGCACTGTGCACATTGTCATCACCCCAACACAGAGTGGAGTCTAGCACCAGGCTAATGTTAGAAGAAACATTTACTGGACTTTGAGTCAGAATCCCCTCTTTAACTCAATTCAGGGAAAAAATGGTAGGGAATTTATGTAGTTTTCAAGTATAATCGCAGAATCATAGAAGGGCTGAGGTTGAAAGGCACCTCTGTAAGTCATCCACTCATAGAATCATAGAATCATAGAATTGACTAGGTTGGAAGGGACCTTAACGATCATCTAGTCCAACCATCAACCTAACTCCGACAAAAAAAAAACAAAAAACCCCATAAAAATCACTAAACCATATTCCTAAGGACCATGTCAACCCATCTTTTGAACACCTCCAGGGATGGTGCCTCAACCACTTCCCTGGGCAGCCTATTCCAATGCCCGATAACCCTTTCCGTGAAGAATTTTTTCCTAATATCCAATCTAAATCTCCCCTGGAGCAACTTGAGGCCATTTCCCCTTGTCCTATCTCCTGTGACCTGGGAGACGAGACTGACCCCCGCCTCTCTACACCCCCCCTTCAGGTGGTTATAGAGCCCGAGCACTCCAACCACTCTGCTCAAGCAGGGCCACCTAGAGCCAGTTGCCAGGATCTATGTGAGCAGTATGTACACTTCGGTGGAGAATAAAAAACATCGCGTTCCCAAATATCTACACATCACATATATCTACTGTACAGGTAGAGTTCAAGTGGAGACAGGGCCAGCTTTCTCAGGCTATGCTATCATCTGCCTTTGACCTTGCTTGTGAGCAGTCAGCCCTCTGGGGAGCAGGGAAGGTTAATCACCTGTATGGGCTGATGTTCTCCCTCATTGCTTAACATGACAATGGAGATGTCAGATATCAGTGACTTCTTTTCCTTGACAAAATGATCTTATCATCAGGCACTGAAAGGTGCACATTTTCACATGGACCACTATCCCACCCGCATATCCCCCAGTCTTGTTATTGCCAGCTTTGGGCTGGAAACCCCAAACTCAGAGTTTCTCAAGGTCAAAGAGGATTTTGCAGGCACTGTGCAAGAACTGGATAATGAATAAATTCAAGCTTTTAGACTTTACACAACAGCTTGAAATATCTTAGAGTTAAGGTAGATGAAGTTTTGCCAACTGATGCACCATCCCTGTAGAAACTGATGCATCATCCCTGTACTATTTATAGACTATCCTGTGCCACAGAGTCTTTAAGCTCTCTACAGGGCAAAACACACAAACATAATAGCATTAGTAGGGCTTGGGAACAATTTCAGTCTACCCTGTAAAGAGTTTTTCTGTTCTCTGATTAGTTAGTTATCCCCTTGAGAAGCCATTTTATTTTTATATAACTTTATGACTATTATAAATAAACATTTTCAATTCTGTCATTTCACAGAGTCTCACATCTCTCAGTAGCACAAGGACTGGAAACAATATAGACAGGTCTGGAAATCTGGTGATACTAACTGCTGTGAATAGGGTAGGCACAACTCCCTTTGACAAAAAGAAAATCAAGCTTCAAAGCATCTCTCCTTGCAGCTTCTAGACTCCTGAGGAATTGATCACAAAAGGAAAACAAGAGTCTCTAGTAAACTGTGTTAGGTGGAAGGCTTACTGCTGCTACGGTCAGTGAATAATGAGTGTAGTAGCAAGGAAAAATGTGTACAGTCAGTAAGGCAGTGTCTGAGCATTCCCCAGCAGGATTACTCCAACACAATACTACAGATCCAAGAGAATCTGAATACAGGAGAGGCTCTGAGGGAGACACGTATACACGCACACATATATATCATATTTTTTCTATCATTATGGTATTATTGCATTACTGGATTATTCTATATATATTAATACAGTTCTTGAACCGTTACACTGAAATCAGAACTCTTCATGAAGTAGGGTGTTGCTAAGTCAGAGTAACTTCCATTCCTAAGTGCAGAACGCACACCAGGAAAATACATGGAACAGTAATGACAACAAGACCAGTGAGCTACACTACTGCGACTTGCTTTTACCAAATAATCCTTAAAGAACCAAATTTAATGGTGCTCATAAAGCAATTTCCTCTCCTTGTCTGAAACTGTGCCTTTCCTCTGCTGAAAAACCTTTTTGAATACTGACTGACTCCCCTCTGAAGTCCACAGAAAGACTTTGGTGGTCTTTCTACTGAATAGGTCACCTTTTTTGGAGTAAAGAGCACTAACAGCTGCATGGATTTCAAGTCTATAGTCACAGATTCAGAAGGCAGCAGTGGTTTCCCATAACTGGTAGTTTATTACTTTCATTTCAGTAACACAACCAGAAAGACAACCCTCTTCACAGATCAGTGGAAAACTAGGTTCTTTGTCAGCTCTTTTCCCTCAGTAAAATGACCACCAAAAAGATGGGCTGGGATTTATCCGAGCCACGACTATGTCTGAGACAGTCACCCCATGCTCCTTTTTCAATCAGTTCAGAGGGACAGGGATTGTCAGAGGGTGACTCAGCCAATCTGATTTACATGCCTGCCTCAGGATGACATCCGTTGTCTCCATTATTGAGGATGCTTATTTCTGTCTTTTGACCATGAAGTAACTTGCTAAAGTCTATTGCAAGACACTTTGGTTAGTAATTAGTGTGGTGACTAGCAATGATAGACAGCATAGCTTACAGTTTCAGAGAATCACAAAATGATAGGGGTTGGAAGGAGCTCTGGAGATCATCTAGTCCACCCCCCCTGGAGCAGAGGGGAAAGCAGGTTCCACAGGAAGACATTCAGGTGGGTTTTGAATCTCTCCAGAGACGGAGACTCACCACATCTCTGGGCAGCCTGTTCCAGTGCTCTGCCATCCTCAAAGCAAAGAAGTTCGTCCTTATGTTTAGATGGAACTTCCTGTGTTCAAATTTGTGCCTGTTACCTCATCCTGTCCCTGGGCACCACTGAAAAAAGGCTGTCCCCATCCTCCTGACACTCACCCTTTAAATATTTATAAGCATTGATCAGATCCCCCCTCAGTCTTCTGTTCTCCGGACTAAAAAGACAAAAAAGAGTGAATTTTCAGTTTGTGAATAGTTACCACATGGCAGACACTGCAGATTCCCAAAGGATATTAGCATTATAAAAAAAACACAGCAGGGCAGGACAGAAGTCGTTATTTCCTCTCCCAGTGTGAAAGGGAAGTGTCAAGCAAATACCCAAGGTACTGGTCCCTGACAAACAATGTTAATTGATTTGCAGAAAGGTTAAACAAGACACTCTCTCTGGTAACCTAGCAGTGGAGGACAAAGCTCAGAGCTTTCCTGACAAATTGAAGATAAACTTAAAAAAAAAAAAAAAATAAGAGACGCTCCTCTCTAGAGGCAAATGCAGGTTACTGCACCCAGTCAGGAAAGATCGTTAAGAAATACAAACTGGGAAACCATTAGTTACACGACCACTGGGTTGGAGTGATCAAAGGATTTGTGCAGAGAAAGAGCTGAGCTTGAATCAACGATGTCCTTTCTGTTGTGAAAAAAGACATCACTATGCTCAAATATAAAAACAGAACTGTAACCTGAAGATACAGAAGGTCATGGGCGCTGCGATTCAGAAGGAGGTGAGCAGGCAGAGCAACTGGAATGGTCAGAGGTCTATAAAACACACCATATGAGGATAGACTGAATGAAGTGGGATTGCTTATCCTAAAGAGATGGCTGAGAGGAACATAATAGAGCTATCAAGAACGTAAAATGATGCTCCAAGATGATGCTCCAAAGAGAACAATCTTTTCTTCAAATCCATTTTGTAGTGGACCAAAAAAAATGGACTTAACTTGCAGAACAGAAAATCCAGACAATAGCTGAGGAAAAGCTCCGTAGCAGTAAGCACAGAGTAAAATATAGGGAAGACTACCACCAGAGATCTTCATAAGCATGTCAGACCCAGACATGGCACAGGCATAGGAGAAGGTTAGAAGAGATAACCACCTGCCTCACAGGTCCTTTTCAGCCTTCCACGGTCCTCAGAGCTTGTGGTCTCTACCATGGATAATCAGCATTAAGTGACAGTCCCCTCCTGGGCATTTGTTAGAAGACAGCACAGAAAAGTATGACTTCTCTGAGGGACAGAGATCGCTGTGGGATGGTCATGGTATAATGAAAAACTTACTCTAAGTCCCTTGTGGCAGCACTACCAGCATCGCACAGTCCCCCTCTTCAGCAGGTCCTCTACGGAGTGTGTACTACACCCTGAGCCACTCCACCCGCAGAGGTTAGCTCAGGTCACCACTTAATTTGCTACTGGTGAGACTCTTTCATTGGCTTTTGACAAGAGTAGAAAGATTCAGAGAAATAATAGCCACAGACTAAAAGTATGCAGCAACAGATCCCCTAGTTCTGAATTAATCTGTTCAGAAACAGCTTGGATTAAAAAAAAAGGCCCCACAAAAAGCAACATAAAAACAAACACAGTACAAACACCTCTCTACAGCATTATTTGACACCTCTCCCTTAAAACATGAAAGTGCCTTTGAAGTACAATGTTAACTGCATACATTATCACATAATAAAGGAATGAATAAATAAATGTTGGGGTTTTAAAAAAAACTCTGCTGGAGATGCATTTCTCGCTGAAAATGTCATTAATCAGCAGCTTCACATCCTCAACTTCCCCACAGACAGAGCTGCAGCTCAAGGCAGAGCAAGTCTTGTGAGCCATCTCCTTCACCAACCACAGCTTGAGAGATTGCCCTCACCCATTGCAAACACCTCTGTCAACTGCAGGGACTCCTGGTAGGGGGAAAATGTGCTGGAATAGTAAATTTTTTGGCTGTTTTGTTAACTCTTCCTATCACCTGGAAATAAACAGAGATTACTCAAGTGCAATATGATGAATTGTGTTTATATGGGCCATAAATCACAGACCATTCTCTGTGCTGAACCCAAGTTTGATGCTGGAACCAGTCTTCCCTAGCTCCATTTCCTATTCCAGCATGTCTGGTACACTAATTTTGCTAGATGGACAATTTCTCCTCCATGTTTTTGGCCCTTTCCTCACCATTAGAAACGTAGAAATGCAGACCACCTATTCTGAGAGAAAACAAACATTCAACTTTATTTGCAAGTTGCTTTGCACAGAAAAGAAGATGAAGGCACCATCAGCTGAAGACAGTAGCAGCTCAGGATCCATACTGCAGCTTGTATGTAGCAACAATGATTTTATCAATCTTCCATTTTTCAAGGTGTGTAAAGATTTGACGGTCTTTCAAAAAAAAATCTAAACTCTTAACTTTTCTGAGCAAGATACCAGGAGGAGGGAGAAGGCAACTTTGGATCTGATTTTAGTTTGATTTATATGATCAGTTAAACAACACACTATGCTAGTGTTTAATATTCACTTGACATTAATGTCAATGATTGTGCAACATCTAAGAGAGTAGGACACCTGCTGTAAGCTGCAGAGTCTGACACTGACCTAGTCTCCTGGGCTGAGGTAAAGTCACCCAATACAGCTTTCTTTTGACAAAAAAAAACAGGCTTAGGAAGTTCCTACACCTTCCCGCCTCTGTGCTGCAACTCACTTTCTTCTCAGTTGTGGCAGGGTGTCTGTGGGACCACACTGTAAACTGGAACCATGAAAATACAGGGGTTGAAAAAAAGCCAACATGAGATAAAG
Organism: Tringa tobata; assembly: GCA_033628505.1. Lineage (NCBI taxonomy): Eukaryota > Metazoa > Chordata > Aves > Charadriiformes > Scolopacidae > Tringa > Tringa tobata. The sequence continues at coordinate 4,135,941 of JAHREE010000294.1, forward strand.
TTGTTTCCATTTTCTTTAATCCAGAACATTTCCGTCATGGCTTGATGCACACCCACAAGCCCCTACAGCAGTACAACAGAGCCACAGGCTGCCATGCAGTCTTTCTTGTAGGAACCAACCACCCTAACCCAACCCCATCACACCTTGGGAGCTGGCCCGCTCTCCCGTGCCACCTTGGCCAGATCCTGTAACAAATGAGGAAAGCCAAAATGATGTGGAATTAGGTAATCTTTAATTTCTAATCAAATTAACAGGCAATCCAGTGAATTATTCAGCATCTCCTATGTCAGTAATTTACCATAAGAAAAAAAAAAAAACAACAAACAACCAAAAAACCAAGAAGCCTGAGCCACAGAGCTCTGTTGGATCGAGGCTGGCTGCAGGAGGCACGGCCATCCTGGGTCTCAGCAAGAACTGAAGGGTGCCATCACAAGGGATTCATGCTGATGAACCAGAAGAGCAGCCACAGCGACAGAAATGGTTTGGGGCACCAGCCTGGTCTTTCCCTCCTGATCCCATTGCAAGAGCAGGAGCACAAGAGGACCTTCAAGTTCAGCCTCAAGCAACGCCAGGCCCGTGGCACATGGCAGGAGGAGAGGCAACAGACTACAGCCAGGCAGTGTCACATTCCTCACGTTGTCCTCCCTTCCCTCTGGCACAGGGTCTAGCCCTGTCTGAGAGGGCATGGAGGCAGCTACCCTGCTGCAGCTGCCATGCTGACTGCTGGTGGGGCAGAGGAAGAGGAAGCCCTCTCTCCAGTGCAGGTTCCCTTCCCCTTCCCAACAGGACCATCTAACACCGGGCAGCAGAGAGGAGCACGTGTCCTCTGACTTTCAGACTCCAAATGGCATCATCCATCAGCATTTCACACTTATAAGGAATTATCTTCTAGATTTTAATTTACAGTTTCTTTAAAAGAAATGTATTTTTTTCTCCAGAAAGGTGTGACAGTTAATCAGGTTGCATGATAAAAAGGTTCACGTTGTAACAACTGAGGCTGTTTCAGGGAAATTGTGAGGGATTAAAGACCTGAAGGGCACCATCCTTTTGTATCCCATACCGTGTCCACCCTGGAGCCTGCAGATCACCCCCCACCTTCCCCAAGCGCTAGCAGTCTCTTTTTTCTGTGCATTATATTCAGTCGATTTTCTCTTGCCAAACTTGTGTTCCCTGCGGTGTGGCAACATGGACCGTGAAAGACCTTTTACTTCCCAGAGAATTAAGCTAACCTCTAAAAGCAGTGATCTCCGCACATGAATCAAAAAAAAAAAAAAAAAACCACCCTGAAGAGCAGACAGTGGGCTGAGTTAGAGCTTTTCCACCCACCGGCGTGATGGCCGTACCTCAGCTGGCCCTGCAACGCGGGGCTGCTCACCTCTGGGTTACCTCACCTCTTAATCACTGCACATCCCACAGCAGGGAATGCATTTGTACTATTTCAAAACCAGATAACCACTGAGTTATGAAACTGAGACGTGAAAATAATTTAACAGCCTGCCTGAATTTTCCGGTGAATGCAAACACAGGTTAGTGGCACGGTGTAACGTGAAACAGGTGAGGTTAAGACTACACCACACTGTTGGTCCAGGCCTAGATTCTTATATGTTGACTTGCATAGCATCTACAGCCTGGACTGAGCCCAACCAGCTCTCCAGGCTCTCCTGAGCTACCCCCAGCTACCAAAACCCAATATAGATGTAGCACTACACATTGGCCAATTCTGATCTCCATAAAGTCCAAAGCTCTATTGACCCATCAACAGAAAAGTTCCAGATTTGCACAGGGTCTCTTCTGTTTTGTGGTGTGGGACCCTGACAGGTGATGTCCCATTCTTGCAAGATGTTACAGGTCCTAAATTCCCACCAGTGGGATATCTTGTTCAGTGGATACTGAATGGCCTCTGCTGCTGGCAGGATGCAGCCTTTAATGCAAGGATTTGCAATCACGTGTCCTGAAGCTAAATGGATGTTAAATGACCAGTCAGACAAGTCTTCAAGAAATATAATCCTATTTCACATTCAAATTTCCCCCAAAAAATGTAAAACAGAAATAAAAAAGGGCTGAATCCCATCATTTAACCGGTGTCTGCAATACAGTCTCATAAAATGTCCAGTATACTTTTTCTTGGAAATATTATGCATGTTATACATATGCATCATATAACATATGTATACAATGCATAGTATATATTTATTATATGGTATATGTGTGTATGGTGTTTATGTACATCTGAAAAGTCCAAAAGTCAGAAAAAATTATCTGCTACATAGTACTATGAATCTGGTAAAGATTGCAGCAACAACAAAAAGGTAAATATAGAATGTACCTAAACAAAACACAAACTTCAGTAGAGCAAGTCCCGGCAGCCTCAGGGTCTTCATAAGAAAGTAAGTACCTTCAAAACTGAATTAAATCCATGAGAAAAATAAGCTGCTTCCCCTAATAATCATCACAGCTGTCACTGACAAGATGCGTAGAAATGCACAAGTTATGGGACAAAATCTAAACAAATATTCCAAGCTTAGTAAGAGGTATTAAGAATACATATATGAAAAAAAAAAGACATCAAACAACTGCAGACTTTCCATTGGCCATGTATGAATTGGCTCTATCTACTACAGTATACATTTTTTACTTGAAGTGTTACATTTTGTTCATTTGTTACATTTTGTTCATTTTGTTTTTCAAAAAAAGCATAGTATCTTGGACCCTTTTTAGGTGCTTCAGTTGGAGTCCTCTTGTACTGCTAACAGGAAAGCTTAGAATATGTGACCAAGAAATTGCAATAATTTGAGGGCAGCTTGTGTTTCTTAGATAAAGGATATCTGGCATTATTGCAAACCAATGGCAAGATGATTTGGAAGCCTTCCCTATTTCTGTGGCTTATACAGATGTGAAATTTCTACACAAATGGAAGAGACATTTCTGGGTGGAAAGTATCCCATACTTGTCATGTGCTGTTTTCTGGTGCCTTCTTCTGAGGCATCTGGTACTACATCACAGCATGGATCTGGACTACGCTGATCTTGGTTCCTGTCCAACCTGGCAGCTCTTGGGTTCTGGCAGCTCTCTGTTCCCCTCCTAGCCCTGTGTAACTGCTGCTTTCAGCTGTGTTTTGTGGGAGAGAATATTTCTTTCTGAAAAATTAGCCAGCTCTTCACATTGAATCTGTTGTAATGTCAGCACCCCCTCCAGTAGGGTAAGGAAATAATCTGAATGTAACAGCTAGTGATGCCACAAGATCAAGTGCTATAAAACATATTTCTATAAATATATTACTTTCAAGTGCAGAACTTCCAAGCACACCTTCATCTTTTTCCCCTTATGTGAAATGCACGGTGCTGAGACTAGGACTCTCTTTTTCCCTGACTGATGCTCTCTCACATGTCTTACAAGGTCTTATGCTGCTGCCAGCCATGAAAGCAGTCATTGGCAAAACTGCACAAGCTGTTTAGCTTCATTTCCTCTGCTGAGAGCACACAGTTTGATGTGTATTTGTTTTGTTGGGTGGTTCGGGTTTGCTAGTAAAGCTGGTTGAGTTGGCGTTCTCTGTTTCAGTTCACTTCTTAATTTTTTGCCTGTCAGTTTTTAATATCATGCTAAGCTGATTCACTGTAAAGAAATGAAACAACAGGTGCATACATGCTGATAAAAAATAGACATTTATCCTATGGTAACAGCCATTCTTCAGATGTTTTGCACACATGTATTCCAGACCAGAATGTTTTTAAGAAAAGCGCCTTCTGATGCCCAGTCCCAAAATTTCAGTTGCATATCTAGAGGTCAGGTTGATGGAAGGCTGCTTAAAGATGTGTCCTTTTTTCTTGGCCAAAACTACCTTTTAACTTAAACCTCCTTATAAGGGCATTTTCTGCTGCATCATGATTTTCTGAACTGTTTGGAGGGACTCTTTACCTCCCACTAAACTGGAAAACGGGTAGTTATATACACATTTTTAATAGATTCATATATATTAGTCAAACTTTGCTTCACAGTAGTGTATTAGCTTCTTAATATACAGATAAGCAGTTCATGCTTCATACATTTACAAAAAAGCACACGCTATGGTACATAGTGTCTCTTCAGCTCTTTCTACAGTGTTCTTTCTTCATTGACCCAGGCTGAGCCTACCCAGATATTTCAGTTAAGACTTTTAAGTTAGGTAACATGAAACTGGGATTTTATCTTTCTAGATTGAATATAAGGATGCCCTGCCCTCAGTTCTTGTTATCGAAGTGACACCCACTAAAACAGTAGTGCCTGTAGAGAAATGGTACAGAAATCACAATACAAAGTGTTCAATTGGGCTGAACTTTATTTAAAATTGTGCTTGACATCAATTTTAACATATTATTTCCTTCAATATATCTTTTTTCTTAAATCAGTTAATAAAAGCATTTATGCATACAAGTGAGATTGTTTAATTGAATGAGCAACATTAAAAACAAGTCTGTACCAGACTTCTCCAATCTATGTCCTTCTGTTTACACAAGAAAAATAAATTTTCTTCTGTTGCATTTGAGGTATGAAAGTCCATAGAAGTGCCGCAATTTGGGGGAGATTTTTGATACTGAGATAGCTATTCTTCAAAGATCAAACACTGCACCTTTTCTAAGACAAGTCTTACGACACAGACTCATACTGTCCACTCCACCTCAACACACCATATTTTGCACAAAAACATCTTTCTGTGCCTGTTCTAATTTCCTAAAGAATCAACTTTTTCCCCAAAAAGGTGATTGAACCATCCCACAGGTCTTTGGCTTCCTATTGTCTATTCACCATTCTTCACTAAACACATTAAGTCGTAAACTTTGAAGTATATGGGATCCGTTGTTTCTCATTTTAAGGATATTTTGAAATAAATGTAAATAGTGTTTAGGTTCTTAATTCTATTCATCGTGATCTCTATAGAACTTTTAAAATTTTTAAATCTCATGCAGGAAATCTGTGTTTAACATACACTGATTATCTTCTATAGTCAAAAGCTATTTCAGATCCTTTCAATTAAAGGGTGTAGAGGGGATATGCACCGAAATTTCTATGCATTCATATTAACAAAATAAAAGAGCTCCTGTCCTGGTAATCCTAAAATTCCCTTAGTAAGTAAGGAAAAGCAATTGAAGAATTCTGATGCAAAGCTTTCAAGGTCAAATGATGAGTTGCTCACAGGATGTTTTCCTGACAGGAGACAACAAGTGGGTGGAAGTAAATATTCATTCTCTTTCTCTAGCTTCATTGTTGTCTTAAAAATAATCATACAATGGATGATTTCCCTTCCAACTATTTAGTAAAAAGCTATGAAAAGCATTTTGACATTTAATGGTTTGAGGAATCATTGACCACAAAAGGAAGTATGGACTTTTCAGTGAACCCTTTAATTGCTTTCTCAGTTGAAAAAAGTAACTAATCTATTTTGGCAATAACTCCAGTTTCCACTGCATTATTTTAGATGTGGATGAATCTTAGAAAATAATACTATTTAATTCCCTGTTATGATCAAGTAGTAGCTACATGAAGACCTCAGAGATACTCATAGACATCTGTTATTCTATAATGCACTTTTCTTGCTTCTGTACCAGTCATGATGTTGTTTTTAGCAACAAAACAAAAAAAAATATATTTCAAGAGTTTCATTCTTAGAAGTGAAATTATTTTTATAACCTGCATTTACAAACTGTCTTTCATCTGACAGTCCTCCTGCCTTTACTGATTAATGCAAAATCATATTATCATTTATATCACTACTTGCAAAGCATCTTTTTAGATGCAAGGGGGTACCTTTCCTTATTAATGGGTTGTAACATTAGTCATTATCACAGTCACACTCCATGCAAGAATGGAATTCAAAGAACCGAGCATCCAGGAACAATATTTGGGCACCAAGTTATGTGATGATCATTTTGACAGCTCTGTACCTCTGCATGTTGAGTGAATAAGCCTCTGAAGTTGTGTCCTACACTGCTACTATTTACTCCCCGATGATATATGTGGTGGATCTTCTTCAGCTAACAAAAGCTGAAGAACTCAGATAACACTAGCTGTAATTCTTTTGAGTAGACTTCAGCTGTCCTGTAAATTCATTCCAGTGTATCATCTTGTGTTTCACAGGCAGGAGAACATATATCTATACGCAGTCAGAGAAATTTAGGATACACTCTTTGTGCATACCCATAAATCATGACGTTTGAGATCAGAACATACAACTTTATTTCAAACAGGATTTCTGGGAAGATGAAACAGCTTTCAGTAAACGTAACTCAGAACTCCCTCCAGAGGAACTACTTGCACTACTTCTCTCAATCATTCCCAGATCTTCGTCTTTTTCTGAACCAGGCTCTTCAATCTTCACACTGCAGATTTCCAGCAAACTCACATTAAGCTTATTTGTGAGTGCCTTCCCCTCAGTTCTCCACCAATGCAGTCCTGGTCAGCATGGTAAACTACACAGGAAAACTTCTGCCTTTATAGTTCTAGCACAGGGCTCAGAGGCTTTCCATCTTCTACAGCTTTAGTGCTAAAAGGTGCTACAAGTAGTCTTCCTGCTAGTACAGAACAGCCGACAACAGCTCACTATCCTTCTTTTTCAAGGTTCCTAAATTTGCATGAAAATTTCCCCAGAGCACTGGTGAGAGGTCTACCTGGGAACGATCAAGGCCACATCAGAAAGAGCTGGTATGTTATTGGTCTTTAAAAGCTTTTTCTGTACCTCCAAACCATCTGGAAACAAAATATATAATGATCATGTGTGCCGTGTATTTGTAGGCTAAAAGAAAACACTTCCATAAGTCTTTTTACTCTGAGTACAATTTCGTTAATGCTATTCATAACATTTCTAATAGTCAAACCAGAAACACAAAGCCATGTTTGTGAGTCTTGCCACTGGTGTGCATTTCAGTGAAGGCTAATGACAGCTCAAGGAGAAAAAAAGAGGTTTTGAGATTTTTCTTTATTTTTTTCTATGATCCTGGGCTCTTCTCTGAAAACAAGGCTTAATCAATATATTGTTTATCAAGGCTCTGCAAAAGTTGGGTTGAGTCAACCAACCTTTTACTCCCTCAACAGATGGAGTGATGACTCATAGAAAAAAGGAGAAGTAATTACCCTCAGGGACACTTTAAAAAATAAGGGACAGCTTAAACTAAGGGATATGTAATCATCCAACAGCTCTGCACGTGTTCTACATAGCTGTCACTAAAAGTCAGGCAGGAGGACAGCAACAGTCCCAACTGATATTAAGAGAGGGATCCATAAAGAGCAGCTTTTCCTTGGGGAGGCTGCTTTCTCAGAATCACCGCTACATGCCAGTGAGGAGAGATGCTTCACCATGGGACCGTTCACAGAACTAACATTAGGCTCCACTTTCAGGACACCAGTGTCTCTAAGGTAAATTTTGCCCTTGTCCACTTAGTCCACTTTGTGTTCCTTGGGCACATGTTTCAGGAAACAAGTGCATGTGGGCTGTCTCTGAGAAGGGAGCCATCATTTTCTGGAGTACTTGGATTTTCAAGGTATTCCTTTGTTACCCATTTTTAGTCATGAACTTAAAAGCCATAATCTAGATTTTACTGTACCAAAAAACAGGGGTCAAAATGGATAGCACAATGAAGACAAGGTGATCTCACTGTGTTTTCTGGAAAAGGACAGTCCTCATGAGCTTTTCAAGGACTTTGCCTCTACTTCTGCCATGATTTATCCACTTTCTGAACCTGTTCACAGGACAGTACTGGATGTGTCTTGAGCTACTATGCTTAGTAGCAGAGGCTCAGAGACTTGACCGATTGCTAAGCACCATTCCTGACAGCAGTCCTCAATACCTGTATAGGGGTGTCCCCACTCCAGCCAAATGGTTTAAAACACAGACTCGGGGCTTCATTTGGTACATTTGGTGCTTTGTGGTTTTATCTAAGCTTTTGATAGGTAGAATGTTGCAATGAGGTCCTACGAGGACACAGAAGTTAAGAAAACAGCAATTATAATTAGTTTCAGTGGGAATTGCAAATAGTGGTGACCTTTCTGCATTCAGAGTGCTGTCTTCATGCTCAGATCTAAGAAGATAAGCATAGCAAATTCAAGGGCCTAAATCTGCACAAAATCCTGTCAGGGATGCCAGCCAGAGATGTCCTCACTGCTGGGAGGATGGAGGCAGATACTGTGATGGGACCCTGAGAAGGGGCTGCAGGACACAGCACCTGCAGGAACACATGGCAGCTCACAATGAGCTGAAGTCATCCCAACAATTATAAAACCCTTTAATGTGTCTGTAACCCTAGTTGGGAAGAAGGAGTTAAAAAATCTTCATTCCAGTGAAGGGTAGAAATGTTAGTAACATAGATGGCCTGTAAAAATCCCAGAAACATGGTAAATTGGTATTAATTATCATAAAGAACTGAGATGTGTATAAGAGCATCCAGATGTTGAGTGAACACTGTGCTCTGTCACAATTTATAAGACTTATTTAAACATTCTTAGCTGAATGAATCAAATAGGAAAAAGCCTCATCTGTTAAGCAAGAATGCATATCATAGTAAAATACTGGTTTAATTGGGGGAGACTGGAAAAATGTGAAAAATAAAATAATGTAAATTTTCAAGCAAGGTCCATGTATGCTACTACATGGATTTTCTCATATCTAATGATTGCTGAGACGAACTCAAAGAGGCAAAAAACTACCTAAATCTCAGTGACCAGTTCATCTGCTTTGTGCTGTAAAATGCAGGATGCCTTCTCCACCAGGAGAGATGTCAGGGCTGAGATTTCACCATCGATTTCTCACAAGCTGACAGACTACACAGTGCCTTGTCGTGCATACAGGCTCTTTTAGGGAAAGTGTGGGGCTACATCTGTGCTACGCCAACATCCTGCTCTGATTGCAAGGATGGGTCTTTCCCGGTGGGGAACAACCCATGCAGCACCACACTAAGCTGCACGCCAGACACCTCTATGCAACTGTTACAGCTGGGGGACAGTGACAAAGAAAAACTGGTAAAAATATGAATTTTTTTTCCTTTAAGAAAATCAACTTGTTACTTTTTTTAACATGCTTAAGTGTTTTTTTTTTGATGTACACACACCCACAAGCCAGCGGCTAAGAGACATGCCCGCGCAGAAGGAACATGCTTCACACAGGTGTAGAACAGCTGTGGTCCTGCCAGTTGTGAAGGCAGAAACGCACAATTGGGTCATTTTTACTGAACTGCAACCTTGAAAATGTCCCATTTTGAATAGACAGCAATCAAAAGGTGGCCCTTAAGGTTTCGGATGTTCTAAAGCCCACACAAGGCAAAAGGGAAATAATCCTTCTGTTCTGATTGTCAGTTTTCCCACCTCAAAACCCGCCAATGTAATCTAATTAAAACACAGAAAGAGGGGCCACATAGAAAGAGCAATTCTGGTGAGACTGCAAACATCCCAAATACAGAGGGCCTGAACTGCCACTTACACACACTGGCAGATACTGAAAGCATGTCCATTGGAGTCTCTCTTTTTGCCCCTTCATTCTCTGTGCAATGTCATGGAGTTTCGAAACTGGGAAGAGGTCACTGCCTCCAGCAGTCATCCAGCCCTTGTAGCGCAGTGATAACATGGCTTGTCCCAAAAAATGTTTTGGATACTGGAATTATCAGAGGTATTCAACTAGTCCATAAATCTTAAAAAAAAAAAAAAAAATTAAGAAGAGAGAAAGGGAGAGTCATTGCCAATCTAACCAATAATATGGATATTTACGGTGTCATCACTCCTTCTCTTATCCTGGGAGAGTCTGCATGAGCTTTAGCACACCTGACATTTCTTACAGGACAGCTGCATCTCATGGAGAACTGTTCAACTACTGTGTGAACACAAGGACAGCAGAGTTTGCTTTTAGGAGTAAATGGCCTGTGAGGCCACTGATCAATACCTGCCTTGAATTAAGATGGCATGTTGTCTCCTGCACCAGCTGCAAACAGGGAATGAGCGGGGCTGAGAGCCAGCAGCCAGAGGCTGAAAGGCTGCAGGGCACTATCAACAACTTAAACACCCTTCAATGATAAAGACTAGAAACATGTTTATCTCCA
>JAHREE010000294.1:4146312-4301154 GCA_033628505.1 Tringa tobata
GGCTTCCCGGCTGTGCAGCATGTGAATTTTGGTGAGAAACGTGTGTGCCAGTCAGGCATGGGGGCAGCTGTGCATGACGGACCTGGGGAACCCATGACACTCGTGCTGCCTGATTTCATGAACTTCTACCACTGTCAGTGTCCATCACAGCTTAGTGCAAAATCTGTCTGAAAGCCCAAGCCCACAGGCCACGGCTGGCTCCTTGTCTATGCGTGGCTCATGTCATGTAGGTTAGAGGCAGTCTCTCAGCTGGCAAAACAAAGCTGGCCTGCAAAGAAGAGTCTGACGGTATTGTCCTTAAAGCACCATCAAAGCAGATGGGTCACAAGTGCAAACTAGAGTCTGAAACATTCTGAATTGTGCAAGCAGAGCAAAGAGCACTGAAAGGGAGCTAAAGGCTCCGGCTGCTGGATCTGCAGCTGACCTGAGGCTGTGGGAGAAATATTTTCTCTTTGAAGGGACTGACATCTTGAGTCACAGACCAATAGCTGGGTGCAAGGAGATTGAGTTTGACAGGAAGATATTTCCCCTCTTGTGTGGCTGTAACCCTGGTGCTGGTGGTCTTTGTGACGCTGTGTTTGAAGGGGGGAAGTCTGGAGGCCAAAAGCAGCTTTGGGATGTGTTACCCAGCAGCCATGTTGCCTGTTCATAGTGTTCGTTGCACATCTCTGTACAGTCATATTATCCCCCTCTGCAGCAGATTCATTTTAGTCACCCCAAGACTGCACACAAGCCTCTCAGACTTCACCAAAGTTGGTGCATTAGGGAGTCCATCCCTTAAAATTCTCAATATTTGGTACGCATCCCACTCAGTCCTACCCTCCAAACCCCTTTCCTTCTATTGTCTCAAGAACTCTGCACTTCTATAAGCCACCATCCCATGCTTCCAAAAGGCCTCCATGAGCTCCTTGAATCTCTCTTCTGTTTTCTTCTTTTCAATCAAATTAGGTAATCACTGGCAGTGGTTGATGTAAGTAGTATCCTTACAGAGCAGAGCAGAAGTTACTTCACTCATTTGCCACAGCACCATCCCTTGGTCTGGATGGATCATCTTCAGAACCTCTTCCTAATTTTTTGGAAATGTGTAAACAGTAAGTTCTTCTCCACCTTTCCTCTCTCACACTCTGCTATTCAGGAGTGTCTAACCTCCCTGGTCCATAGCATTATCAAGCTCAGTGCATGATGCCTGACTGACGCAAGTCCAGTGAAGGGTCACCAAATTGGTCAGGGAATTGGAGCTCAAGACACACAAGGAGAAGCTGAGACAGCTGGGTTTTTTCAGGTGGCTCAACAGGGAAAGCAGAGCCTGACCCTTCTCACAGGCAGATGGTGATGGAACAAGATGCAACGAGCCCTAGGAAAACCCCAATTAGATATTAAGAAAAAAAAAATTCCTTCCCTGGAGAAACTGAAAACTTGACTGGATAAGGCCCTGGGGAACCTGATCTAGTTGGACCCGCTCTGAGTGGAGGTTGAACCAGATGACCCTCTTCTGATTTAAACTGCTCTGTGATTCTGTGGTTTCATTTACCGCTTCAAAAACTGTATATTGCCAGACTCCAATGGAGAAGTAGCTAATTAAGAGCAGCAGTGAAACAGGCAATAGGAGATACAGATGCATTGTAACTGCATTTGCACTGCTGTCAGCACTGGAGCATATTCTATAGTAAATATGATAAAACAGCAAGACAAAGTCCAATTTAAGAGGTTGTGAGGAATCATGAACCATATGAATGGATCTTATCATCACTGTGGTTCTTGCTGTTTTATACAATGGGGAGAGCATGACCCCTTACTTGAGGCAAAAGGAAACTCATTCCTGTTCTGTAATAGTTGTGTCCCTGTTCGGACATCTTCTGTCTATAGTACTATATTTTGCATTCTCTAGGGCTGCACTTAAGGTTCACCACAACATTACTTGTGATTTTTAGAGTTTCAGGTTATTAAGACAGCAACAGTTTTTGTAATTCATACTTTGCAATGCATGGCTTGCTTGTACTTTGGTTATTACTTTTCTATGGCTCATAATAAATTTAAAGACTGCATTGTTAAGTTTTTTATGGTTAAAAAAGCCTTCAGGAGTTATGCTGATATTAAAAAGGACTTCATAAGATTAATATTGATATAAAAAGGCTTTCTAGGATTTGTTGATATAAAAAGCCTCTCAAAGATTTTGCTGAAAAATCCACCATGATGAGATTTTAATGAACATAACATTAAAAGGCTCTGAATATAACATACTGGCATTGATTTTCTGCATTAATAACCTCAGTTACCTAAATGCAGGATGTTCTTTTTTGAGAAAGCTATGCAGGGCTCAGTACACACGGAAGATATTTTTTCATCTGGCACAAGGAAAACCTTGGCAGGTGGAACAGGCTGGGATCCAGGTGAGAAGCAGGCGGTGGTAGAGCAGGTGTTGTCAGCCTAATGGGGAACAAGGGCACGAGAAAGGAACTTGTACTTTGTTGGGAAGCAGAGATGGCCTCCAGAGAGCAGTTCACTCATACTTGCACAGGGTGACATCTGACCCTGGGAATAGGCAGCTGCCATTTGTGCATCTTTGGATGCAGTAATTATCATTCGCAACAGACAAAAAAATAAGCATGGTCGCTTTTTCCTAGAGAGTGCTGCTGGCAGCAGCAGGCTTGTGGAGACCGTGGTGCAAGTCCTGGCTGCTGTGGTTCCTCTGCCTGGGCTCCAGCCCTGGCCCTGAGGGCAAAGCACCACGGCTGTTGCACACAGACCCTTGGGAAGAGCTGTAAATCCTGCGATTGTTGTTGACTTGCACAACCACACACGTCTAAAAGTCAAAATAAGGATGTAGGTTGGCCACCAACACATATTTAAGTCCTTCATTGCACGTGGTTGTGGTAGGAACACAGCCAGGCCCGCACCTCCTGTTTTTAACTGTCGGTAGGTCACTTCAAATTTTTTGTGCGTGGTGCCCTGCTTGTATTCTTTCTGAATCACAACCTGCCCTGGGAGCTGCTTAGTTTACTGTGTTTGATTTTTAGCAGAAAGAACAAAGGGAAAATGGCACTGAGCAGAGAACTAGAGATCCTGTAGAGAGAGAGGAAACTTGAGGAGAAGACATCTTAATATTGTAGTGAACATTTTTAAAAGGGAGACAATAATGAACATTAGCAGCAGAAATAAATTCCACTTATTTCCTCATAATTTCATTAGAAACTGGTATTCAGACAGGATAAATGCCTTGGGTAAATCCCCAGAACACTTCCTTTAATTTGTTTGTATTATGTGTTTTATTGCTCCAGATTTCTCATATACAAACACAGAGTGCTCGGAAAGCAATACAACTCGAAATAATGATTTAGCAGCTTACTAATTTGTATACATACAAATATAATCATTCCATCAGCTTTAAATTATCAAAAAGAGGGTAGTTAAGAGCTTAGTGACTTAGTTAATAGCTAATGCAATAGGAGTAAGAAAAACAGAAAAATTTCTTACGTCTGACTTTGTCCCAAACATTCCATCAAACAAAGGTATTTTCTTAATGATTAAAAAGCAAAATTAATGATCCGCGTTATTGAGGCAATACAAGGTTCTCACCGGAGACTATTAATAGCCTCCCTGAGTCACTCGGCCCCCGGCCTCGCACAGCGCTTGCCGAGCACTAACTGCCACAGGTCCCCTACTGCAAATCCATCACACCCTCCGGGACAAGAAACGCTGCCTCCAAGTCTCAGGGTCCCGAACACAACCCCGCCAGTAACGTGACACACAGAGATGGTGGCTTGGGTGTGCAGGAAGACAGAGGCCTGCTCCGGGGTGCGTGCCCTCCATCCGTGGGGAGCCACCTCCAGCTGTGACCCCCAGCGGGGCAAGGGGCTGGCGTGGGGCACGCAGTCTGTGGCCCCCGCTCCTTGGTGCAACAGGGTCCTTCCCACAGCTCCTGGTGAGACAAGAAAGGAGATGGAGGAAGTTGGTGAGAGGCAGAGCTGCCGGGTGGAAAAAGCGAGAGCGGGACCTATTCTTGGCTCTGCGGATGGCTAATCGTTCACTTGCCTTTCACCAGACGTTTATCACCCGCTAAATGTGGTTAATTTTGTGAAACCCTTTGAGATCCCTTGACAAAAAGGGCTCTGTGAGAACTAGCTACTCAGCAATTTCAATCCCATTTAAAAGGGAACAAGCCAAGCCCCCCCTTCCAGATTCCTGACATCCTGGTGTGTCTTGAATACTGATGTGCAGCCTCTCACACTGGTTTGCTCAATGGGTTGAATAAGTGAATAGGGAACAGAACAAGCAAGTGCTTTACTTGTGATAGCAAATATGGTGACAAAGTACCATCCTCCTGACAGCAGGAATGCAGTGGCCTTTAGATGTCACTGGCTTTCCCTGCAATCCTGTCACCTTCTTTTACCTGCAGGCGCTTGGCACAGTGAGGAGAAGTACCACATGGAATAAAAATACACAGGATAATGTTGCATCCATTCTTCTCACTGAGTTATGAGGCATATATACAGATTATGACCTCTTCCTAGCACTGTGCACTGTAATAAAACAGATGGTGCCACGTTTCATCCATCCAGCAGTTTCAACCATCTTTTGGATGTGCCAGAAAAGGGAAGACTACAGCCTGGCTTTGAATCCACTAGAAGTTTGAGGTGTTGCCACCATCAGAAAATCAAATAAAGGGGCATTTGCAGAAGGATGCATTGTTCAGTTCCCTGTGAGTACAATCAACAAGGGACACTTTTGAAAGGACATTTTTTGAAAAGAATTTTTTTTTTTATCCCTTAACAAATTCCTATGCACAAGAAGGTAATTTGATCCAAAGCGACTTCTAGTATAAAAAAAAATACAATGCAGCAGAGGAGATGAGCCTCTCATTGTATCCCACTGTATTTCTGCTGAAATCCTATGGCTCCTTATGCAATTTAACATTTATTATACATTACATTTCTGAGTTCCATAGTATACTTGGCATTTAAAGATCTTTTTGTACATTATAGACAGATAAATGGCAAAAGATTTCTGAGAAAAATAGGAAATACAATTCAATAATTGTATTAAACAATGGCTGCAATTTTAAGCTATAAATATAAAAATGGATAAATATTCAGGGGTGTTAGGAGAGAGAGATAAAAATGGACGGAAAACATTTGCTTAAATTTTCAGGCATTAGCAATTCCATCTTCTCTACAATTCACAAAAGGCAGAAGAGGTTCCCAGTGCAGCAACAAATCACTGCTCTGTCATGCTCAAAATAAAATTCTATAAAGTTGTATTTGTTCTTTTGCCTAATTATTGGGATGGAAATGACTAAGTTGTGAGTGCAATCCAGAGCTCGACAAAGTGTCCTGCCTACAAAATGTAATTTTGTTGAAAACACTAAGTTCTTCAGGTTCAACGGCTGGGGGAACTGTCTCCATTTCGGGTCACATATGAAAACCTTCTTGTTTTCTCTTTCCCCAGTTGAATAAAATATGAGGACAGGCACAAAAAAACCTCTGAAGCACACATAACCTTAAACTCAAAAAAGTGGTATTACCACCACTTGAGAAATTAATTTCACATTTTCAAATGGAGATATAACATTGCCTCTGTATGGAAGCATTAAATGAGAAATTTACTTTAGAATCAGCTCCATAACTCCACTAACACTTTCAAAGCATGTTGCAAGTGTAATTATCTACAATAGCGAGACTATTTAAGTCATGTAACTGCATAATTAGGGTCTCTTCTGGTTCATCATTATGAGGTGCTAAATAAGATTTAAACATGACTTGATGTTATCTGCTTTTTCTACTTTGCCACCTGACATTTCTTGGTAACTATTAATAGGACACATAATAAAAAGGAAACATTTTGTTCCCCTCTTCACTAATAGCCATTGCTAATTTCCATTACAAGTGGTTTTCCTCAGGCTTTGGAAAAACGAATTGCATTGAGAATAAGTCATTTATTTCTGTGAGTGGTAAAACCTTGACTTCACAGCTGATAATAAACAAGTAAATATTTTCCTTTAGCAAGGAAAAATTGAAATGTTTCAAAATTACCTCAGAGTGGAACCTGACCATTACCACTGATGGAAAGTGGGGACTTTTTCCCACAACAGAGTAGCAGCAAATCTCCAGACGTGGGGAAAATGCTGAAGTTGTTTACAGACCCTTATGTACACAGTGAGCAAATAGAAGACATAATGACATTGAATATGAAACCAAAACCAGAAAATTAAGGCAAGCATCTTGAGAGCAAGCCAGCAGCAGCCAACTGATGTCTGAGATCAATTTGCCACTTGGAAGGTAAGTAGGAAAAGCAGGTCTTCTCTTAAAACTCATTGCAGTGTTAGCTTCATACAAGTACTAATATATACATCTGGTGCACATGCACAACTGCTTAGGGTTATATTGCTCTAAATATCTCACAAAAGTCCTAATGAAGGATTAGGCACAGAAAAGTGAAGTAACTGAACAAGATTCAGTGGCCACATGGGCAAAA
The DNA here is from genome assembly GCA_033628505.1 of Tringa tobata. Taxonomy (NCBI): domain Eukaryota; kingdom Metazoa; phylum Chordata; class Aves; order Charadriiformes; family Scolopacidae; genus Tringa; species Tringa tobata. The sequence continues at coordinate 4,152,784 of JAHREE010000294.1, forward strand.
GAAGAGAGATACCCACCTTACAAGGTTTGTGTTATGACCACTCAGCCATATCCCACACCCTTCCTTACCTGGAACAAAAATACACGTTGCTGGAATTATGCAGTGTGCTTCTCAAAGAGTGAAGTACATCAGAGCAGTGTCGAAGTAGAATACTCATTTTTAACTGGGGAGAAGATTGTTTAAAATGCTCAGTTTTCAGCTTTTCACCTGGCAACTTCTGAAACTCTTCTCTGCACATACATATTTTCCCTTAATTTTAACATCTGGAAGCAAGCCAGGAAAGATCTCTGCCTGGGGTATCTAGTACAGCAAGATGACTTCCAAAATAAAATATTTATTAAACTAGGTTCACAATGCCTTTTGCTTCCAATAATATACTGTTAATAGATTTTAGTGAAAAAAAACCAAACCCAAAAATAATCAAAAATAAACAAACAACCCAAACCCAACAATTGCCTGTTTTGACCCCTCTTCATTAATGCATCCTATGAGCTGCTAAGAGACACATTCTACTTCTGGACCGTCTGAACATCTGTGAGCGGTGATACGCAATATTGACAGTAACAAAGACTCCCTAAAAATTTTCCCCACATATTTATTGCAGGCCTTAAGCCTCAGCAAGGCAGACACCTGACAGAGCGAGCACTGTGAAACTCATATAAATCTTCCCATCTGAACTACCCTTGCTGCTGTAGAAGTTGCTGGGGTCACTAAATTAAGACCAAGAGTCATTTCAGGGTAGTCTAGGAGATTATTTCCTGATGCAGAGGGGATGTTAAGACAAGTAGCCTGGGATGGGGTTTGTACCACGTGGAGAGCAGAGCAGTGTTTTTGCTGGGTAGACCCATAATCAGATATACCTTTTCCTCCACTCACCCCAGGCACAGGAAACTCTCTCTGCCCCATGTCTCACATCAGCTGAGTCCAATGACACAGAAACATCTTCTGTCCACCCTCCCATCCCCAGCCTCTCCTGGTCCTGTGTGCCAAAGCATGCATGGGTAACAAGCAATAGTGGAAGACAAGGACAGCTAAAGCGCAGGAGGGAGCAATTACATCCTACATGATTTAAAGTTAGTTTCCTTGCTCGGCTTTTCTTAATCTTTGGAGGAGGTGGTGCAATGTTTCTCATGTCACTTTCTGATGTGTATGACCTAGTCTCTGGCGGGTGGCGTGTGGGAAAAATAAAGAAGAAAAGCCCAGGTGATGTGCAGCCAGCACAGGAACACCGAGCTACAATGCTACACAAGAGGATACACGATATTCAGAGCAGTAATCGAGGCTGTGGATGAGCTGTGCCCAGTTCCCCTGGAGAACCATTGTCTGTTCCATACACCACAGCATGCGTTATCCCAAGCAACAGAAGCAAGGATAACCGTCATCTTTATTGCTAGAATTATAATATAGAAAAATGGCATTAATAAGCGTATGAATCTCACCTGCCCATGAGTTCCATATTATACTTGGCATTCAAGTATAATGAATACTTGTTCTGTGACTCCTCCATGCCTATTACAGTTCCATGCACACACACACAATGAGCCAACGAGGGAAATAAAAGCTCACTTTAAACAAAGAGAAAAAGTGAAAAATATTCTATATCAGAACCTTGAAAAGCTACACATGTAAAACTGAAGAAACAGTAACCTTATTTTTGCTAGGGATTTCACCACTAACTTTTTCCTACACTGAGCCTATATGCTGTTTATATGTGATGTTCTATAGTGACATCTGGTTTTAATACAGGGCTTTCCAACCCTAAAATTTCCACCCCTGCTGGCACTGCTAGCTCTATTTTAAAATGGGGAGACTGAAATTACAAAATGATCTCTGCCCCAGTTACCTGCTCAGTTTCTTTCTTGGATATTCCCATTTTGCTGCATGGTTCAGCTGCTGCAGGATGGACAGCAACGATTCCTGCCCCACAGCCACCTGGACACCTTCGCAATTTATAAGCCAGCTCCCGGTGAACATCATTTCATTTTACAGCTTGGCGGTTTAAATCAGTGCCAATTATCTCAATACCTGTGAACTATGGTTGTTAGGCAGTTGTTAGACAAGTAGCAGTAGGGAGAAATGGGAAGGATGGGCTGCTGGGAACAGAAACCACTACAGACACCTCTGCTCATGATCCTTGTAGGCTGCTTCCAAGCACCTGTCAAGCAGGAGTCCTGAGGAGCACAGGGCAAGGGAAAGCAGCAAATGCTTCACTCATGGGAAGGTGGAGATTGCCAGGCACCCCACAGCTAGCCACATCAGTGCCAGCAGTGGCCTGGCTCCGGCCATCAGTCCTTCCACCAAGGCTATGAGAGTGAAAAATATTCAGTGAGAGCAAAAGCTCTAAGATGTACCCTCTTGTAAGAAGCACTGATCGAAAAGCAGGCTAATGTGGTCAGCCCTGCTTTTGCTTTGAATATTACAAACAGCAGTAAGTGGATAGTGACTGTGCTTTAATTATGAGAAAAGCCCAGTAAGTTGTTCTCTCTTGAAGTATGTCCTCCTACACCAGGAGTAGTTTTACTTTAACAGAAAGCACATTAGATCCTCAAAGAAAACACAGCAGAGGCTGGACTGTGTGAATACAGCTGCTAAGCAACCTTCCCAACATCCTGTCTGTTCCTGCATTGTAGCTACAAATAATCACTCCTCCACGCAACCTTTGCCTTTCTGTCACTGCTCTTCCACAGCTGTACGCTGCCGTAACTGCAAATGGGCCCAAACCAAAATCCCAGATCTGAAATTTGTTCTCGTATTTAAGGAAACCTGGAAAGAAATCCAAACAGGTGTCTGCCCTCCCTCACTACGACTGGATTATGTGAAGCCCTGAATATAAACAACCCAGATTTTCAAGGTTGCGTTTTTGTTTCAGGTTCTGTGGTTCAAGCCTTTCTGTATTTGTTTTCTTACTCTGATCTCTGCTGTCAGAGGCAACTTTTAAAAAACAACCTGTAAACTGAACAATTCCACTGAAATTTAAAAATACTTTCAAACCATTGACGGTAATTAAGCCATTTACGGCATTCACTGACTACTCTGGCCACTCTTTCTGGAAGAGACGTTGAGCTACTGCTGCTTTGAAGGAGGAGGAGATTTTCTTACACAACTGAATGCGAGAAACTTAAACACAGTGTTCGGGGTAAAAGAATGAATTGCTGCCCTCTTGGCACATCTGCCTGCTAACAAAAGAAATGAGCATTGCCCAACTTTACTCGATCCCCTGTGAGGCTGCCCGGAGATTTACTTCCTGAGAGTCCTGGGTCTGTATAAACTCCACAGTTTAGGGACTGCATAAATTTTAAAAAGCAAAATTTAACAGAAAGACTGAAGACTGCTGACCACGTAAAGCTACATGGAAAGCTGTTTATTTTGGAGAGTAAATAAAATTTCAGCACTGCAATAATAAGATGTAATAAAGTCGCATCACCAAGAATGCAGAATTTAACCTGTCACTAGAATATTGCATTTCTAATCAATATATGATTGTAATATTGGATTATATAACGAATAATCATTACTAAAAATATGAATGATATTAAATTACAACAATTGAAATAGTTAATATTGAAGGAGTCAATATTTATAAAAGTAAGTGTCTAGAAGACTAGAATTGAAGTTCTTGTGCCATTACAGTGGGATTGAGTGCACCCTCAGCAAGTATGCCAATGACACCAAGTTGTTTGGAGTGATCAACATGCTGGAGGGAAGGGATGACATCCAGAGTAACCTGGACAGGCTTGAGAGGTGGGCCCGTAAAAACCTCACGAAGTTCAACAAGGCCAAGTGCAAGGTCCTGCACATGGGATGTGGCAATCCCAAGCAGAAATAAAGACTGAGTGGAGAATGGATTGAGAACAGCCCTAAGGAGAAGGACTCAGGACTACTAGTGAATGAAAACCTCAACATGAGCCAACAATGTGTCCTTGCAGTCCAGAAAGCCAACCTCATCCTGGGCTGCATCAAAAGAAGTGTAGCAAGCAGGTTGAAGGAGGTGATTCTGCCCCTCTACTCAACTCTTGTGAGACCTCACCTGGAGTACTGCATCCAGCTCTGGAGTCTCTAACGTAAGAAGGACATGGACCTGTTGGAACAAGTCCAGAGCCCAGAGGAGGAACACAAAGATGACCAGAGGGCTGGAGCACCTCCCCTATGAAGGCAGGCTGAAAGAGTTGGAGTTGTTCAGCATGAAGAAGAGAAGGCTCTGGGAAGACCTTCCAGCAGCCTTCCAGCACCTAAAAAGGGCCTACAGGAGGGATGGGGAGGGACTCTTTATCAGGCAGTATAGCAATAGGATGAGGGATAACTGTTTTAAAATGAAAGAGGGGAGATTTAGATTAGATACTAGAAAGAAGGGTGTGAGGGTGGTGAGACACTGGAACAGGTTGCCCAGAGAAGTTGTGGATGCCCCCTCCCTGGAGGTGTTCAAGGCCAGGCTGGATGGGGCTTCGAGCAACCTGGTCTAGTGGGAGGTGTCCCTGCCTATGGCAAGGGAGTTGGAACCTGATGATCTTTAAGGTCCCTTCCAGCTCTAACTATTCTATGATTCTATGATTACAAGGTAGCTGGGGAATACATTTACTCCGCAGTTTTCCTCATAAGAACTATTCTTCTAGCTCTTACAAATTATAATTGCAAGGCAATGGTTTTCCATCTTTTCTAAATATGTGGGACTCTGAAAATTTTCCATGGGGACTGAGGATTCCAGTATGGTGCAGTTCAGCCTAGTGATAAAAACTTTAATTTTCCTCAACGGCTGTCACAGATCCATTAGAAAGCACCAGCAGAAACTATCAGTCTGAGCACAGATTGAAACCCCCTTTTTCTAGACTGTCGACATCAAAGTAGGCATATCTCTTTTTTAAGCAGAAAGGGAACTGACTTCAGAAAAGAAAAACAGTCTTGAGGCTGAAGAGCAGGAACTTTCTGGGAATGAGACACTCTGCTTTCTGACTGCGGGCAGGCCATTTAACTTCCCTGTTACCATGTGTCTGCCCAAGGTCAGCAGGCGGCCTGGCTGCCAAAGCCAGCAGCCAGCAATGTAGGAGATTTACAGAGAAAAGGAAAAGCACTTGTAGTTGGATAGGGTCATGATATTTTACCTTCAGCAACAACTGCTTGTCTATATTTCACTTGCCCCTCACAAAGTTGAAGAGCTCGTACATAAAAGCACCAAAAGCGTACTCCCATGGGCTCACCCACCCAGAGTGAGGAGGAAGGCAAGCACTGCACAGAAGGAAATCACTGCATTTTCTCTCTCTCAACATCCACACCTGCCCATGTTCATCAGAGAATTAGAATTCATTGCGGATCACTAGCACCAGCTAAATTAAATTTATTTTAAACATTGAATGTTAATTTCAGGAATGCCTCAATCTGTTCCAATGCTAAGAACCAGCTAACATGACACTGTCCTCTTTCATGTGCAAGTTGTACTAATCTAGGCACACTTTCTAATTTTATATAGCTATCAAAACCAATAAACCCATCCTTTTTTCCCCTTAAGAACCCAAAAAGCTATATAATTACTATAACTTTGGTCTTACAGCAATTTTTTTATGTTTTTAACTCTCACAGAAAAAAATCACATCAATAATATATTTGTACTACATGTTCTAGTAAAGGTTTTCAACCAGGTTTGCAAAAATCAATTCACACGTACACTGTTGCTGCAAGACAGGAAACTACCTGCTTCATCCAGTCACTGACGTCCAAGAAAATCAGTATTAGCCAGGTGTTAACTAGTCTATGTGCATCCGGGGGGGTTGTGCTACTCTAATGAAACTGATTTTAATAGGAGTTTATTTAAGCCTTCGTAATTTCTCCATGTAGAAAAGGCATGTGCCTTTCTCCACCTGTCTGTATGTACACAGCCATCCAGTAATGAGGGAACAAAATGCATTTTCTTCCTGAATAACAGGGCCCCAATCCTGGGTGGAGCACGGAAAAGTTGCATAGAATTCACTGAGTTACTCATTAACTATTAAAACTGAGGAATACAGAGGGCTTGAAATGAATGAAAACACATCTGTTTACACTGAACAGGACACTCAACTCCTGGGGATGCAAATGCTCCATCCTAACCAGGTCCACTGGGAGCATGGCAGCTTTGTGCTCTGTGGGGCCAAGTTACTCTTCTCTCATCTCTCCCAAACCTCTCCCAAATTACTTGCATAAAAGCCATGGCAAAGCCCCCAGACATTCTGGTTGTCCATACGTGCAGTGTTGAGGTCCACTTGGGCAGATCGGGAGGGCAGATTGTTCCAGGAGTCCTGCTAGCTATTTTCCTTGGCATCTGTGCAGTAAGGTTTTGGCAGTAATTAGCACAGACAGTAAGCAGGGTTCTTTGCAATTTTGTATGGTATAAAACTTTTGTTATGACCTTCATTTTGCAATAATCTTAGCATTCAATAAAAAAGAATGCTAATGAAAACATGTTTATGAGGGATTAACATGGCAACAAATATAAAACTGCTGCGTAGTTAAAAAAAAATTTACTAAATACTTTTCTCATGACTCCCCTAAATATTCTAAATTATTTATACTGACCTTCTGAGAAAATCTAGCTCTTAAATTTAAGCTGCAATACTAAATGTAATAGAAACATTATTAACAGGGTGTTTGAAGTTGCATGCCTCATATAACGCATTGGCAATACTCTTCATCTCTGCTGTTCTACTGCTATGCTCACATGGCACATGAAATTTGGGGGCCTTTGTACTAAAAGTGCTAGGGGTTTTGGTCCCTTCCTCTTTCTCCAGACCCTTCATAGGCAATTCCCTGGACAGACAATAGGCACGAAGTCAACTGTCAGCACAAGAGTCATCGGAAGAGCAATCTTGTCCCTTTTCCTCTTGGAGAAGTTCATCCTGCAGGATATTGATTGAGCCACTTGGTTGTGTACCACAGACGTTCTGTAGCTTGAAGTACCCTGGAGGGGGTGGGCTGTTAGGGATTGTTTTTCGGGTTCTCATTAAATCTGAGATCTATTACCTGACAATCCACAGTTGTGGAGGACAAAAGCTCTGAAGATGGAAACATTCCAGTTGTGTGCTTTATAAATGTATACTTTACTTCTCATCCTTGACTAGCTATCATCCCATTAGCCCAAAGTGTCCATTTCAGTCTCATTTTGTTGAGTCCTGTAAAACATCTGTCTTTGTAATTATCAAACTCTGGTATGGTCCAAGTTTGAACACTGACTGATACCACTCATATCTAAGTTAACTCATTTTGGGTTTTAGGATCAGAGGTTAGAACATAGGGTGGGATGACAGGGAGAACAACTGGAGGCACAGACACTATTTTACTTAAAAAGAGACTGACTGGTGTGGGATGTTTATCTTAGGAAAGGATAAATCAGATATGATAAACAGATACGACCCAGTCAAGCATCTGCAGTGCTTCCTTCAGTGAAGCCCAGCAGTCCCAGCTGTTCTGTCAGGGAGACTTTCCGAAACCTTTTCTAGCCTTTCTGGTTGGATGGACAGATAATTTTGTTGTAACAGTATTTGTAAATACTGCTAAACTCAATGCTCAATGCAAGTAGTGGTGATTCCAGCCCTTCTATTCGCTCCCAGCAGTACCAAACATAGGGAAGGAAATTAAATGACAGGAAAAGCAAAGCAGCTTTTCTCAGGGCAGGCATACTTTAGAGACACACACTTAAAAACATGCTTAACACGGTGCCAGAGAGTAAGAGGTACAGCCAGGCCAAATAGCTTGAGAGATGTTTGTTACCAGTGCCTATTCTGCAATCACATTCAAAGTCAAGTCCCTTGAGACAGCAAAATTTCATCTATTCTCCTTCCAGCCCTGCACCATAGAGCACCAGACAGGTCGTTAGTTCTGGCATCTTTAAATGAAAATTCAAAATACTGCAATTTTCCTGTTTACATTACAAAGTTAATAATGAAATTCATACAGACTGAATGCTAACAGAATGGTTTGCTACGATCATTTTATATGTACCATGCATTTTAATTGAATGAACACTTGCCTGTACGTTTTCTGCTGCTTGCAGTGCCTAGATTTATATCCCTAGAAACTGTTTGCCTGCCCTAGATCAGAATAACACTGAAAACCAAGTTTTTGTAACCATTTTAAGATTGCTTGCAGTAGTTTTGCTTTCATTAGGTTTGCTAATGTAAACAGCTGAAGTAAACCAATTACTCCAAAAGGCTTTGTTGCCTGGTTGCGCAGATTTTGAGAGCAGGAAAGACAAAGGATGGAAGCAAGAGTTCAGAGAGCCCCAAACCAGGTAATAATGCTAAAATGCCCAATGTTGTTCATGCCAATAGGATCTCCATCCAGTTGTGCACTTCAGCTTTGGACAGGGAGGTGCACCTCCAGATGTCCCACTTGCTTCTACCACTTTTCAAAAAAACCATCCTGTGCCATTACTTTCACTGTGGACAGATATTCACACTCCCAAGCTATGGAATGGCTTCAGGAGGTCTATGTGCAACAACTACTGTGGCGTGACTTAGAGATTTTGTCAGGGGCACGTACTGGCTCAGGACTTGTGATGCTCAGGAGGGCTGGCATTAGTCTTGCTGACAAAACCAAAATGGAGTGCACACCTCCCAGAGGAGGTGCCAATAGAAGGCATATGCTATCAGTGAAAGTGTGCAGGATACAGGCCTTCATCCAAGATCATCATCCCAAAATTCAGACGCCAGTTTTACTCTCAGTAAGCTGGTAGGCAGTATTTCGTTCTGTGGCATTCATTCAGCAGAGCAGATCAGCTAATAATCCAAAATACAGATGTTTTTTCTTTTAGACTTTTGACTTGAATATGTTTATGACAGTGACTGAAACTGTGTTTTCTGGCTGACCCGAAATAACAACATCAAACTAAACTCTGATCTGCTCTGCCAGGTGTGTCAGGGTAACACATGGCTCTGCAAGGCACAGGCTAACCCAAGAAAAAACAGGAGGCAGACTCGAACGCTAAAAAGCCAAGGTCCTATAGCAAATCCTCCTTGAAGCTATTTATTGGTTTTGAGGCAGTGTGTAATTCTGTCCTGGAGTTAACTATGAAAAAGGTAAGAGTTTTAAATGCTGCCCTGAAATACAAGATTATAAAATGTGAAACAGGTGAACCTGCCATCTGGAGTGGTGCAAGCTGAATACACAGGCACTCACTACATTTAAAATGACAGCCCAATCCACAAGAGGAATTACCGGGAAAACAAAGCGGACAAATGCTCTTTTGATCGCTACCTTGATTCTCCTATTTACATCAGCCGGTTGTTTGCCAACTATCAGGTAAGTGCTCGGTGCGCAACGTGATGGTTAAAAGGCCAGGGCTATTTTTAGCCCTGCACACATTACAAGGTAGCAGAAATGTAGGACAATTCACACAGGCATGGCACGGGCAATTCTTGCCTGAAAGCATGCAGAGCTCTTGAACTGCTGCTTGAAGAGAGAGGACCACCGTCCCCGTCAAGAGCTGGTTTATAATATCTCTGTGTCAAAATCTAGTCCAAACATATCTGCCCTCAAACACGAGCGGCCAAGTGCAATAGATGCTTTTGTCTGGGGCCCTGTTTAAACCACCAAAGGGGTGAGACAGGGCCACCGCGTGACCCTCGCAAGCAGCCTCCCAGGCTTTCTGACCTGAAACTTTTAGTTCTGACCCATCTGTTTTAAATCCCGCGTTGGCACTGGCTCCAGGTTCACGCAGAAAGCAGAGGCACCCCCAGAGGGGTCCAGCAGCCAGGGTGAGGATACAAGGACACGGGCCAGCCAAGGGCAACTTAGCAGGGCTCCAGGCCAACTCTGGGCATTTTGGGCAACAGGCTAACAAAAGGCATTCAATTTGTTGACAATCAATAGAAGAGTTTCTTTGTAAATTTTTCCATCCCATAAGGACATTAATGGACACCGGTGTCATCTCCTGAGACCTGTGTCCTTCTGATAAGTTTCTCAGGTACTTAGACTTGGAGGTTGTTCTGAGCTGCAGCAGAGTTGCCATTGCACATGGAGTGGCACGTAGGACGAGACAGCAGCAATTTTTCTAGCTGCCTGGGGCAATGAAGCAGCTTTTGCTGCTGGGAAGAGAGAGGAAACACAGATGTGACTGCAAGCTGGTCCTCAGAGGTGCCAGACGAGTTTGATGTCAGTGCAGAAGATGGCCTAGTTCAGAAGGAGGGTAGGCATGGCAAAATGGGGAGAAGGAACCGAGCTCCCCTGGCATGACAAGGCCACATCAGATAACCATCCATGCACACTTCTCACACCTCAAAAGGCAAAGGAAGAAAAAGTGCTGTTGTGTTGTTTGGGGTAGAGCCCAGAGCAATGAGATGCAGCTGGCAAAAGGAAAATACTATTAGGGCTGAATGATAGGAAGCATCTGAAATGAGGGGCAAGTCGCACACGATTTAAAATGAGAATGCAAGAAAGAAAAAAAAATTCTGTGCCTGACCTGTCATTTTACCATACTGCAAATTCTCATTTAACTGCAGAAAACCACGTCTGAGTTAAGTTGAATAGAGTTCCTGCAGAGTTATTAACAGAAAGGCTCAGGGTGAGAGAGGTGGTGGCTTACCTACCGCTCAGTAACTGTCTGCAGATTATTTAATGTCTGAAATGTGCTTTAAAGATGAAAACCACTGAATGCTTAGTAAATTAGAACAAAAAAAAAAATCCCCAACAGTGGCATCTATTAAATTACAAAATAACCTCTCCAGGGAAGCCTCAGAAGTATTGTCACTAAATAAATTTAAAACTGAACAGCTTGAAATGTATTTACTATAGGAAAGAGACCTGCATTTGCCCCAAGGAAAAGAGATGAAATGTCCTAAGGCTTCAATGGTCTTTCATCTCCAGTTTTTTATCGCTCTTTCCTGATGCACAGGGGAGAGAGATGATTATTTAAACTGTTTTTTTTCCTCTGGAGCTGTCTAGTGAAATGTGCTGACAGGTGCTATCCATCGACTGTGTATTTCAGGTAATTCACAAGGCAGGCAAATAAGGGGGCCCGCATTCCTTGACAAAAAGCATGCACACTCTGGAGGAGGATGCAGCTTCTCTTTGAGACCAAGACAAGCTGCCAGCCTTTGCCACTTTCAAGACACACCAAAAAAATTTTTACCCAGACGCATTTCCAGACAGATGCACACAGCAAGCAGCGAGCACCAGCTCGGTCAATCCTAGGCTGTCACAGGATGCTCAGAACAAAAGGAAGAGGCAGCATTTTCTTTTTCCTTATGGTCCTACTGCATGTGGTCTGTGCAGAAAGAGCAGCTCGTTTCTCTTGCTACCGCTGACAAGAGCCAGGGCTGAGGTTGTTTATATTACCCATAGCAGAGGGACAGGAGGAAGGTGAACTGGAGTCCAAAGAGCAAAGTCAGCTGGTGGAAGAAGGGATTCAGACATCGCCGGCTTTTACACAGTAACAAGAGGCTCAGTTGTTTTGACCCTGATTTCCTCTCAGAGCTATACCCCGATCTGTGACGGTTATGTATTGCAGCCCCCATGCTGGGAGCACCTCACTGAACAGCCTAAAAATCTACAGAGTAGGCCAGAGGCTCCAATGGGGTTTTTTATAGCCTCCAGGTAAGAACTGCCTCATCCCAGTGAAGCCCTGGGAGGGACTGTCAAGTCTGGAGCATGATTGACAAGTCAGAGGATGGCTCCAAGTTGGTGAGTACCAATTACGGTGGAGGAAGTTCCTTTGATAGGAGGCTGAAGTGTGGGATTTGCAGCTCCTGCCCCACCAACAGAACTGTTCTGCAGCTCAGCAAGAAGTGATAGGGTAGCAAAGACTATCTGAGGGAGGGAGCTGTGGTCCAATACAGAGGATGCCATCAAGAACAGCAGGGAAGATTACAAAATGCAAACTAACTACTTTTTCTTAACTTGTAGGTAGCTTCAATATTTTATTAAATTACACTTACTTCGTTAGTTGATCATCTATAGTTTTTTGCAGTAAATAGTAAGTACAGCAAAAAAAAAAATTATTACTGGGATGTGTATGCAAAAGTTCTTTTTAAGAGTACACGCGTGGGTCCTCAGCATAATTACTTTACTGTGGAGTTACCATCTCTGCTTAGCAGTAGGGGGCTCATACTTTCCTTTGCATTCAGCAAGGTGATAAAAGTTGTACAGATATTCCTCAGACACGAAGATGTTTGCAGGTCACATTAACCTTCAGGGTAGGAGAAACGGAGAGAGAGAGAGAAACGAAAATTGGAACTTCTCAAATGACATCTTCCTTTTCAGCTACGTTCTGTGGTCCAGGTTGGCAGCACGTGGGAGTTGGGTAAGAGCTGATAAACTCCATTTCCAGAGGCAATGAGACAAGGACCACAGGAGCAGGCAGGAAGAAGAGACACTGGTTCATTTCATGCAAGACATTGTAATACGACCTACCACTACACAGTCCTTAGTGAAATTTGCCTACACAGCATCAGGAATAGCTAATGAGGATGGCTGGCCACTATTTTTTTGTCTTTATGGGCTCTTAAGATAACTCGTCCAATCCTGAAATTTGCCAAGACGTAGTATGTGATTGGTAAACCCAAATCTCTTCCTATCACTGCTTGCCCTGCTTTCTCTAGGATAAAGTCCCAGCACTGCAGTGCAAAATGGCAAGCCAGGTACCATAATTCAGGCAAGAAATATGAGCTGCAGTTCAAAACCCAAGATGCTTGCAAGAGGAAGTATGATGTGGAAAAAGCATCTTGCATCACAAGATCTTTGCAAGTTAGACACCAGAAATCAATCCAGAACTCTACTTCTCAGAGTATTCAGGTGCTCAAAACACGTATTTCTCAGTGGTACAATTTTCATGCTGCATCTTAATGGGTATTTACTTGATAACCAACAGCTGCACTATCAGAATTAGAATCAAAGTCTCAGTTATGGAGAAGTCTTTGTTTTGAATCAAATTTGTCATTAAAATTCATCAAATGAAAATTTCTCTATCAGAAAATTTGACTGATGTTCTAGAAGATTTTTCAAGAGGTATATCTGAACCGAACTAGAAAATGAGGGCATATTCCAATAAATCTACCAGATTGTTGTAAATTACAGATAAAAATGTTCTTTAATTAGAGGCTTGTTTTATGATAAGGTATGTTAATATTCATACTTGCTCAGGGAAAATAAAGTCACAGTAAATGTTCCAAACTTCATTATAAAGGCATTTGATTCAAATCATATTCTAAAAATAACAGTAAATCTTGTTTTATTGCAAGTTTCTTGCAGCATATCCATGCTACGATGCAAACCAAAACACGACGCATTATATTTTGCATGCAGCCTCATGAAATATCTGAATATTTACTGTATGTAATGGATGAATCAATAACAAACAATTTCTGAGCTTTTCTCTTAATAACCAGTGATCCATTCACCTTTCCTTCCCCCCAAAATATGTTGTAAATATCATTTGCAAAGTTTATTGAAGTACCTGTAACAAACATCCTTAGTAAAAGATATATATTTGATTGATACAGATAAATCACAGGGATGCCTTTTCAGAATTTTATCACATTGTTTCACTTCCTACAGAACAAATAATCAATTCATTTTCTTTTAAATAAATACCTGAGGAAAATGTGTCACATTGAATTTATGGAATTTCTGAGCTATTTCACCTCCATAGCTTTTTGCTGAGTGTTCTCCATGTGTGATGACAATCTTTTCAGGAAGACATTTGGATGCATTTTGTTCAAAGTGTTACAGCCAAAATCCTGGTACAGACGAAAAGACACATGACTTACGAGCAAAGCCAAGAATGTATAGTTACTGTCACTGAAACTGTAACTCGCAAACACTGAATTATTAATCCAAATCTAATTCTTATAGGGAAAAAAAAAAAAAAAGAAAATGCTATTAACTCTCAATAATATAATGATACAGGTGAAACTGTTACACACATCCTAGGCTTAGTTCCTACCCCTTCTCCACCGTTATACTCACCTTTCCACAGCCCACCTGGATCCTAAGGTAGCTGGCCTCTCACTACACATGAGGTTTTACATAAACTATACACTTTCTCTCTGTTCTCTTTGCTACCCCTAAAACCAGTTTTGCCCAGTTCCCAGGTCTGCCTGTATTTAAAAGGCAATTAGTCATTGACCACTGATGCGTTGTTTATAGCTGCAGGGTCTCAAGTACCATCCCATGCCCTCTACTGGCATCTCATATCTGAGCCCCTCTGCAGTGCATCCAGTAGCTTTCCTTTCAAGGCCTCTGCTATTGATACCATGTTTATAGTCCTCTACACTGCACCGTTTTGCTAGGGTCCTACATTCATCATTAAATAACCACTTGTCACTCTCAGCCAAATAAAAATTACAGTTATATCACACAACTGTACAAAGCTAAGCAAAAGTAGAACAAATTGTGTAATAGTCACCTGGTCGTTAGGAAATTGCTATTGCAGCTAAACAAGTGAAGCAAAGCCCCGGGCAGGCCAAGACAAGCCTGGACAAAGCCGTAAGTCCTGAGCCTTACACAGCTCCTGCAAAACCCGTGGCCTGTTACAAACAGCAGCAACTCGTGTTACCATGAATACAGTAACTACTGAGCTATAGAACTACACAAAGTTTGGATACATGACAGTCTACAAACGTAGTCCATCCTCGAAAACCTCCACCACATCGTCACAATGCCTCACAAACTGCCAAGGGAGGGAACCGACTCATTCAGACTCCACAGTCACTTCATTTTTACTTGGAAGTAATTAACTTCACATCACTATTGGTAATAGCTGTATCTGTCCTGACCTAGCTGTGTTAACTGGTGACTCTACTGTAGTTTCCCTCCTACCTTGAAGAAAGTTAGCCTGCTTTAAAAGGGAGGGGGAAAAAACAAAAACAATAACAACAAAAACCCCAACAACAAAAAAAAAACTTATAAGGTTTCTTTTGCTGGTGACTGTTTTTTTCCACACACTTTAGCCCAGCAAATAGCCTGCAGGAAAGTGGTTCCACAGGAGCAGGACCTGGCTTAATATTGAGCCATAAATAGGCCCCTAGTCCTAGGACCCAGTTTACTTGAGTTCTCTTCCTCATGCAACAGCAGTTCCTTGCATGACCTTAAGGAAGTCACTGGTAATCTGTGGCTTGGGGCTGATCTTCCTCCTGCCAAATTTGGGCAGAACTGTCACTTAAGACCTTATGACAAAGCAGTCCAACAGCTATAGATAAAACATACCATTTAAACGCAAGCTACTATTTTACTATCCACAAAAGTCACCTCCAGGCTGGTTTTGTCATTTCTGACACGGACCCTTTAAACTTCGGCAGTAACTCTGCATCAGCCCTGCACGCTAGATCCCAGTGAACAGTCCACCTGAAACACGTGCTATGTGTATCCCTGGATGAGCTGCAAGAAAGACACTGCCCTACCTTCCTTACTCCCTTTTTCTACTGCAAGGCAATCATAATCTGGAAGCGAGCATCGGGATGCTGTGCTTTTCATCAGCATCCTTCTAGGACAAAAGAGGAAGGAGGGGGAAATCATAATACTTCGTGCTGTAGCTCCTTTATTGTTCTTCCCTCAGTGCTGACCTTGCCAGCTTCAAACTAGCTCCCGCTGTGCAGCTCCCTACTACACTCTCACAGCAACTCCTGTGCCTCAGAAACACATCCTGCTTGCGCTCAGTTCACTTATTCTTCATTTTAGATCAGTCTGAATAGAACATTGAAGACAATGAAAATTCAGCTATGTTTGACTGAAAGATCAAGGTCACAAACATGTCCAATTTAATTGATTTTCAGGGACAATTTCCTCAAATTTTGGGTTCCCCCTATCCTGACTGATTCCAGCTCCCAATTATACTGTCATTTCTATTTCGCTCTTAAACAAAAATACAGAGGTACTTATATTCACAATTACTCCACACAGCTCCCTACAGTGCAAGTTCTTCTAAGCGGATGCTTGTCAAAAGATGCTTTGGCTTTCTACCCGCTGATACCTGGAAAGTCTGCAACATCAGGCCTGCAGGTCAAAGTAGAGCTTTGGAGTTACCACAGGAAAAAACCCCAACCCTAAAACACCCCCACAATTTTTTGTTTAACAGTGTTAGGTTCCCTAGTAGACTCAACGCAAAGTTATGAGCATTGCTGTATGTACTGGAATACTACCCCATCCTGTTTTCTTCTGGTACCCTGGTGGTTTATGCTGCTTCTGATGTATGCCCCTTGGGTCTGGAGGCACTGTAAAATGTTTGTGGACTTTCATAAATTATAAAAATCACAGCAACCATACATTAATCACTCTATATCTCATATTTACACTGATCTCTGCAAGTAGGCAATATGCAAAGCATTCTTTACTGCACCATTTAGGAGAAATTATGGCAATAGGTGATTGTTTCTATTAGTGATTATTCTAGATGTAGACATTACTGAGAAGCGTAGCTGTAATATGAGTGGTTTGAATTATAGCTGCAGGCTGAGTCTAAGTCAGAGATTTCTTGGTGGAATTATGATCTGAATCTTCTAAATACTTGATACTATTAATCTTCTCTCTCTTCCTAATAACTCTTGAACTTACCTTCTCTTTTTAGGGTATCTGTCATCTCCAATTGCTCAGTTTAACCTATGCACTCCCAAATGGGCCTGTTAGCTCAGCACAGAGGCACCGGATGCACAAAAAGCCCGAACTGCATCTTTCATTCATTTTGCTCAAAACCAAACCATTCCTGAGGGCTGTTCTCAAATGGAAACATCGCCACATGATTCAGACACTCCCATGTGTTTTTCTTTACTAGACTTTATATAGCATTTTTCACCAGAGCACTTCCACTCCCTTGCTTGTGACAATTAATGAAACCAGGCCAGCACAGAGAGAAGGTATTTAATGTCACAGCATAAAGGTTACTCAGCCCATGGTAGCCTGTTCAGCACTGCCCATTTCTAGCACTCTCTCCCATTTATTTCTAAGTGCCCCTATCCAAAGGTCTTCTAAAATTAGGGCAAATGCAATCAATTCATACAGCACCATTGTTTTCCCATGTTTCAAAGCAGTTATTCAGGACTGTTATATGGTCTGAATTGATTGAGCATGGGGATTACTTTATCTCCAGGGGAGATGATGATCAGCATTTCCCACCCAGTTCCTGAGATGT
The DNA here is from genome assembly GCA_033628505.1 of Tringa tobata. NCBI lineage: Eukaryota > Metazoa > Chordata > Aves > Charadriiformes > Scolopacidae > Tringa > Tringa tobata. The sequence continues at coordinate 4,169,867 of JAHREE010000294.1, forward strand.
CTTTACTAATTTATCTTAATAACATCTTTGTGTTTTGACTCAGAAGGAAAGAGATCAAAGCAGAGAACAAGGCAGGCATATTCTCGAGATTAAAATTGGCCAGAGGCAATCAGCAAAGCAAGTAAACAGCTCTTCAGCAGTCTGTAGAAAAGCCTGGTCTAACACGAGTGGGTCTGTGCTCCTGCAAGCTCTCTCCCAGTTATCCCAGTTGGCCTGGGAGGTCACAACTGCTGTGCATGCTGTTTCTTGTCATCCCATCCTTGTTGCCCTTTGTTATTGCACTTTGTTAACCAGTAACATTACAACAAACCTTGCAGTTGTCCTTTTCTCCTTAGTAAGACAGCACAGAACTGTATTCCTTATGGGAACAGGGGCTGATCTTGCAGGTACACCAGGCAGCTCCTGGCTTCTCTTTAACCCTGAGCCCTGGCTTGCTGAGCAGTACTCACCTGCCAGCCTGAATGCAGTGCTCAGTACCCTCAGCATAAAATCTGGGACTTAAAGGGCCTACGTATTTCAGTGTTTCAACACTATCCCATTTCACTTCAGCTGAAGTAGAGGACATGGGAGGTGGGGGAGCCCATGTTTTATTTGAAGCTGGGTATGTATGGTATCCTGCCATCTCTGATGGTCCTCTCTGTTCAGACTTTCTCATCCCGGAGAGGTGAAATTGCTTTGCTGTAGGTTGGCTCCATGTCACATCTGGAACATAACAACCTAAACAGAAGGGAAAATGAGAGGGAGATTGCATTCCTTGTCTTTCTGTATGGGAGCCTAAAACATAACTCTTGCTTATTTTCTTGGCTCCACTTCATATTAAGAAGACAGACTTGATGCAAAGTAGCACTTCAAAGTGTTCATTTCATCTTCCATTGGAGCTTGGTTTTTAAAGTGGACTTTGCTTCCACTGAGCTCAGGAGCCACTGCAATGTAGTTTAAAAGTGATTTTTTTATTTAATTTTTTTTTTAATCAATGAGCATTAGGCCTATCCTGAGCTCTCATCTTGCTCAAAGCCAGAGGTGGACAGAAGCAGCTCACCTTTGATTGAGAATCAATGCATGCAAATACAAGGTCATAGAATGGTTTGGGGTGGAAGGGACCTTAAAGATCATCTAGTTCCAACACTCCTGCCATGGGCAGGGAAACCTCCCACTACAGCACATTGCTCAAAGCCCCATCCAGCCTGGCCTTGAACACTTCCAGGGATGGGGCATCCAAAACTTCCCTGGACAGTCCATTCCAGTGCCTCACCACTCTCACAGTAAAGAATTTCTTCCTAATATCTAATCTAAATCTCCCCTCTTCCAGTTTAAAGCTATTACCCCTCGTCCTATTGCTCCACTCCCTCAATAAACTGTCCCTCCCCATCTCTCCTGTAGCCCCCCTTTAGGTACTGGAAGACTGCTATAAGGTCTCCCCAGAGCCTTCTCTTTTCCAGGCTGAACAACCCCATGCGCCTGTGAACAACAGAGACACGCTTCCCATGGAACAGGGAGTTGAATCCTGTTAAGCAGCAGCTCTGAAAGGGACACAACAGGTCACAGTGGAAGAGCATCCAGGTGTCAGTAGCACCGTGCTCCAATGAAAGGAACCCTGCTGCTACTTGTGCAGTAGCACACTGAACACAGAAATGGCGTGCCCTCCCTATTCAGCAATGATGGGACTGCTGCTGACACGCCTGAACCCAGATCTTGGCTTTGAAGTGCTGGAGACATAGGAAAGGCATTTGCAGTTTGACAGTGCTGTCAGTTTTGCAGGTACTCTCATCTTTCTTCTCTTCCCAAAGCTTTGCATACACTACAGACATCTTCAATGCTAACAGTCAACCTGTGATGGAGCCCAACACTAGGGGACACAAGACTCCACATAGGTCTTAAAAAAATTACATTGGACAGGTGTAGGTTTTCTTGTGCTAAATGTTCGTCCAAAAGGTAGAAACCAATTCAGCCAGTCCCTTTCTATCTGCTGCTATGAAAGGAACAAGGAGGGAAGACACTGCTAGCCCAAAAGAGGTGAGCAATCCTGTCTCTGCAGGAAATCCTGGTGTGTGCTGTGCTCCAGAGTTCTGCTGTGACCCATACCTAGAGGGAGATAAGCTAAACTTAACCTGGGAAGCTTTAAACGAGAAACTAATCTTAGTCCTGAGTCACCACCTGAATGGAGACCAGAATTTGAGGGCTCCTTCATGAAGAGCCTGTCATAGTGCTGGAAGCCAGGTCCCACCGCACAGGTGAGGAAGGAGTGAGGAATACAGCCCCAGGGCTTGGGCTCCACTCCATTCCATCACAACTTGCCATTATGGGTGAGCCCAGCACTGACTCCCAATGTTTCCTTTAGAAAAACAATAATCATGTTTCTAAAGTCTCATAATTTTCATTTTCCTTGTATATGGTATTGCTTCTGTCTCTACAGATTGTGTTCGTCACTGTCCTCCATCTTCTTTAGGTTCATTGGTGAAAACAGACCAGAAAGGTAGAAATACTAATTGAAAAAATTTGCCTGCTTGAAACTGCTTCTGAAAGCTAAGTGATGTGAAGTGCCCAACACCCACCCATTGCTTTTTAACAGCCAGACACCTAGCCATTGCCTTTTGTTTTTTTAAACCAGGTAACAGCCCTGCCAGGTTTATCATGATATTCAGGGTTCCGCCATGCATGTCAAATCAAACAGCCACTGGACCCTTTGGAGCTACCGCTAGGCTCACTGCAGTCTCTACAGAACTAGACCATCAGCCCTAATCACACTTTTCCATGACAAAGTAGCTTTAATCTCCATGCAAGACATGTGTCAGCCCTGTTTAATCAGGGAGGAAATTGGGCAGAGAGGAAGTCAGGGTGATTAGCTCTTCTCTCTCCCCTTGATATCCCCTCCACAGGAGAGCGTTTACAGAATACAAAAAGCATCAGCAAGTTTCTCAAGTCCAGAGAAGTAACACCACACAGGTTAGCCATGCCACTGGCACAAAGAAATTGTTCCCTGCTCATGGCCTCAGCAGGGCTGATTTCACTGCTTTATGTGGAAACACAGACTGTATCTCACGTCCTACAAGGCTGTCCTCGCTCAGGCTGGGGGCAGGCAAGCTCCCAGAGTCACAGGAGCAATGAGTTTCCAGAACAGCATGCTTTTGCAGGGGGCTAAGCACCCTCACATAGAGGATCTGCTGTGATCTTCTAGCATGTAAAATCATAGAATGGTTTGGGCTGGAAGGGACCTTAAAGATCATCGAGTTCCAACCCCCCTGCCATGCGCAGGGACACCTCCCACTAGACCAAGTTGCTCAAAGCCTGTCTTCATAGGAGAGGTGCTCCAGCCTTCTGATCATCTTCGTGGCCCTCCTCTGGACTTGCTTAATCATCGCTACGTCCTTCTTATGCTGAGGACTCCAAAACTCAATGCAGTACATCCCGAGCCTCCCACAGGGACAGCAGAGCTCTTGTCTCCACTATCACACTGTGCTGTTTTGAAAACCCAGGAAGGACAATCTCAAGATACGGACTTCTCTCAGCCACCTCTACTGAAAGGGGATGACCAGTCTTTTGAAACCTGTGCTGCCACTGTGCAAAACAGTGTGTCTCTGCCCCCAGCAGTGCCTCAGAACAGGTCAGTGTCAATGTGCACTTGGTCACTCCAACAAAGGACCACCAGTGGTCCCTCTGGACCCAGCAACAGTGACCCAGACAAACCTTCCCCTCTGGTTCCTTCTCCAGCTGCCTTACAGTGAGCAGAACTGGTATTTCACGGATGAACTCATACAAGTGACTTCCAGATAGTACATTATCTTTCGGCTACACAATTAAAATTAGAAAAAAAATCCTCATAACAAGGTAGCTTTTATTTGTACATCTTTTGTCATTCCAAAGAGCTGTATAAGTTTTGCTCTGTAAGTCTTGTACCACAAGGCTTCTTTCTTAGACTTTAGACCGTTTTCATGGCACTTCCTTGATATCTCAATAACTTATGTCACTAAGCGTGAACATCAACACTGACCAACATTGTTCTCACCAGTGTCTATCCAACAGGAAGGTCACCCCCCTGCTAAAATCAAGTTGTATATTTCTGTGACATAGCACTAAAACTGATGGCTTAGTCATAGTGGGTAGGACACCCTCAAGAACAAGCTCCTCCCAAGATCTGGTTGGGCTGCTCATTTTCTGAAACCTAGTTGCTCATAGTATTTTCTTAGTAAATACTGTACTAATAGGTTTTCTTTCCAGTGTGAAAAGTGGCCCTCTGAAAATCATGTAAGCATTTGACTTTTTTCCCCTACAGTATAAGAGAAAATAAGGGAGAAGAAAGGGAAAACTCAGTAAACTGGAGGAAAGATTAGGAAAAAGCCTTCTAACTCTGAAAAGCAACTAGACGCAATTTACAGTGACAGCCTTTGGGTTTTGATAATTTTATTTTTTTATGGAAATCCTGTGCTTGCATGTTATGATGCCAAATAGTGATGTGATAATGTTTGGCAGCTGTACTTTATAACACACATATCTTTGCAATATGTGAGAAACTAACTTATCTGCAAACTCCCCTTTGTATGTATGTGTATACAAATTTTTTTTCTGCTTCAAGGTTACGCTTTTCCAGCTTTAATTTTCTTGACTGTTTTTTTGCTTTTTAAAAGCAATGGAAGCAAACCTCACTTTACTTCCTCCTCCCCTTTATTAAGGAAAGCAGAACAGTTCTACAAACCAAAGCCGCTAACTTTAATCTAATACGCTACATACTAGATAGTTCAGCAGCTTCAGAGAACAGAAAAAAACAAACCCACAAATATATTTTTATGTAAAAATATCCCAGTCTGAAAGCTGTGCACCTGCTACTTCCAGCCTTTCTCAGCCAAGCCTGTACCCAGGAGCACAGAGAGGTCAGCACATGTGAGGTGCTAATAGCCTCAAGGAGGGGAGAAGCAAATTGAGGTTGTTGCTTCACTGAACTTAGAGCCACCATGTCTCACAGTTTGCAGGTGCATGTGTCTCTCCTGCAGTATGTGTAAAAGCACTGAAAATGTGGTCAGACAGTTTTTAGGGTGGCAGCAGAGCGGTGGGGCAGGCCGAGCTCTGCACTGCCGCGGCCTTCTTCACGCCGTGAGAGGAACGGGTGGAATATCTGGCAGCCGTTTTCACTGTCGGGCCTCCACGCTGCAGTACCGGCAGACATTAAGATGTGTGCTATGTATTTTAGGAAGAGAAAGAAAAGCATGAGTAAGATTTACATGAGCTTTCCAAAGTTGGGAGTAAAGTTTTGCCCACTTTATGACCTGCCGGGCCCGCCCCGAGCGACCGTTACCGCCTCAGGTGACCGTTACCGCCTCAGGTGACCGTTACCGCCTCAGGGAGGGGACGCCCCGCGCCCCCTCCCCCAGCCCCGCCACGGCCCGCTCCAGCCGCGGGGGCAGCGGCGCCACCTGCCGGCCGCCGCCCGCACCCGCCGCCCGTCTACCCGGCCCGCCCTCACTCCTCTCCGGGGCCTCCGCGGCACGGCCGGCCGTCGTCCGTCCCCCGCCCGCCGTTCCTCGGGGCTGCCCCCGGCGAGCCGCGGTAGTGGCCGGCCTGGCGCAGGCCTGTGGCCCAGGCCTGCCCCACGACATGCGTGGCAAGGCACTGAAGTAGGAGACGGGCCTTCCACCTTCCCCAGCCAGCGTCCTCGTTTTGTCAGAAACAGCAGTCAGCAATGTTCTAGAACAACAAACAGTGCTGTGTTAACAGCCATAGAACAATCAAATTAGCTTTAATCCAGGGATTCACGGCGTTTTACTTCAAATGCGCCTTTAGCCCATGAAGTTGCTCGTCCATAGCTTCAAGCCATGGCTCACTCCTCTTTCTGTGTTCTTTCTTTCTTCTCAGAGACTTGCAGCTGCGTCCTTTGGCTGTTTTCACCTGATCCTGTCTCTCCTCACCTCACCAAAAACACACCTGTTGTTCCTCATGGGTCTTCAGTAGCACGAAACCTGCCCTAAATAGGTCCTTGAACACATTAAGTGGGCAGCCCATGAAAAATCCCTTGACCATTTATAAACACACAAGAAATTCAGCTCTGAGAAGCATTTCTTTAACTAGTGGTCCTATTGGCACTTCCGTTAGCTTTCCCCACATCCCTTTGCTCTCCTGTCACATCAGATTACACCAGAAACTCGTACAACAGGCTGCTACTACGCATTTACCAGTGCCCAGTTTGGAGCATCAAAGTGTAAATAATAAATCCCCCATGAAGGTCTCACCCAAGAGAGTAATGGAGCAGGGGTCCAAATGATTGAGACAAGTTATTTGTTATAGAACAAAAATAGGACTCTTTTTTTTTTTTCTTTTAACAAAAAATTGTACACATTGGTAAGAAAGGGTGTGAGGTCTGCAGTGCTTACCCTCGCCAGGCAGCTCTGGCAGGCCGTACCCTTCAGGAGAGCTGGAGGGGCTTTGGCCAGGCTCTGGCCCCAGCACCATGTGTGCAAGACTTTATGATCAGAGATTTTATTAAACTCTAAAAGCTGCAGGAATCACTGTGGATCTTTTCCTTTCTCCTACCCCATGAGTACTAGGAGATCTCTACTTATTGCTGATAGGAAAGGGTCCACTGAAGCACCGAAATATTTATGTTTGCATGTATTTGTTTTCATTCCCTCTCTGGAGCAGATGATAATTTCACTGGATACTTTTCCTCTATATGTGTGAGGACTAGAGCTGTATTTGTGAATTGAAAATGGTTTTTGTCATTTGGAAATCCAGCCTCGTATAACATGGAAATCACCAAAACAAGTAGCATATGTTTTTTCTAGTCTATACCATTTGCAAGATTGGCTACATAATTTGCTCACGGAGACAGAAAAATACACCAGAAGAAACATACACCAGAAGATAAACCTAAAGAAGATGGTTATAGTCGAATATTTCCTTTTTCTTCCAGCATTCCCAATCCCTGTATGCACAAGGAGATCCTGCTGTCTCCAGGGGCAGACAGTAACATGTCCAAACCTGCAGCTAGTTCCTTCTGCTTGCAGAGCCCAGACTCACAGATGTACAAACATTGTTACACAAGTTTATAAAAAATACCCCACCCTTGTAAAAAAAAAAAAAATTGTGCCTAAAAGGAACGTACCTTGACCTTCTCACTGCGAACACTATCCTAAAAATGAGAAAAAAATATATTTTTCCTACTACGTTTTCCAAACCGCCATGCTATCAGCTGTGCCCACTGCCATGGATTTTACACAGAGCTCATGGCAAATTGTAATTTAGCTTGGGATGAGTAATGTCTAACACTAGACTTACCCCAGGTATGAGCTGTTACCCTGGTCTTCTTGGAACTGACCATTCAAACTACCTGGGCCCAGGAGGATCCGACTGCTGAGGCCTTTTCTAAAGCAGGAGAGAGGCGAATAGAGGGTCCACCCCTTTGACTGTTCTGCTGCTGCTAAGAGCAGTAAGGAAATTTCTGTCACAATTTTTAATTCTACTGGTCCCTAGTGTTCCAAAAGACTGTCAGAATATGTGTCACCAAAGAGCAAAGATTCTGATTCAGTGAAAAAAGGAAAATACAGTATAGATAGAAAAACAAAAAAAACCAAGACAGATCTCTAACACCAGTCTGTTTTCCTTTTTCTTGGAAAGAAGAAATAAAAGATATGGAGAGAAAATAAAAGGGAATTTTCAGGTTTTATGTAGTTATACTTTTTTCTGACACTGCATTTCAATGCCAGGCAAAGAAGATAAATACACTAGATTAATACTCTTGGTTAGTCTTTACGTCGGTTTGAAGGACTACTTGGTTGCACTAACAGCGATTTAGAGACAACAGCTATGAAGAGAAGTTCAGAGGTATCCCATTGCAATCTGATTCTTCTCTGCTTAAATTAAATATGAAAAGGAATTAGCCCAGCACCCTGCTAAACGCTATGAAGGACAAGAATCTACCCTTGGATCTGCCTCAGCATAGTGACAACAGACATACATCATTAAAATGTCTCCAGGGATGTGCACAGCAAACTGAGGATGAATTTGCAACCCTGTCCCAAAATGGAAAAAAAAAAAAAAAAAAGAAAACCAGCTTTTTTTTCATCACTTTGTCATGCACAAATAAGTCTTCTAGAGCTGCTTAGTTAATCAAGGCTTCCATGAGGACATCAAAAGATCTTTGTTAACTGCATTCACTGCATAAGAGGCAGACCGGGGGGCTATGGCAGCACCTCCTGCTACAGGGGACTGAAACCAGCCAGTCTGAACAAACTCGAGCTAGTTCAGAAACCAGCATCAGCCTGTAGCACATGGGACACACAGTCACACATTCAGCCCTTCAGAGGACGACCCACATGGCTATCATTTGCGGGCTGCAGCGGGTGCTTTGCCAGCAAGGAAAAAGAGACTTTGAACAGTTGGAGGGATGCTAAAAGGAAATGTCTGCAATTCTGAATAGCTCCGCGCTGGGAATATCATTTCTGTCGCACTGGGAATATCACCTCTTTCATGCTGCCCTGCTTTTTCCCTGCTCCCTCTTGGCATGGAAGACAGAATCCATACTGTCAGGGCGACCAACAGGAAGAGAAAAGGACATAGGCAATGTCCATGGAGGATGAAGGACATCTTTTAGAAGCTACAGTGGGATGCAGTGAGGTCATGGGTTCATTTAGGAGAGTGGAGAGAGAAGCAGAAGTCCTGGAAGGGCAGGGAACCACAGTCACTGCTATTTACTAAAGATGAGGATGATCTCTTTGGAGAGAGAGGAGAGGCATGTCCTCAAGCAGCTATCGCGTCTGGGAAATGACACAGTTCTAGACAGATCATTTTCAAGTTTATTTAACTTACAAAGAGACTGTGAAAAAACACAGAGCATCAGAACAAATTTAAACCATCTGTTTGATCATCTTGCAAACTGTAAACATTGTCTTTGAGAAAATAATCTTTCTTCAGAATAACAATGTGCACAGATTTGACTAAAATCTGGGTATAAAGGAACTTCCACTAAGTCAGATGGAAATTACCCAGAGCACAAATCAATATTTAAATTATTTTAAGCAATAATCCTTCTTTCATCAGCTGCTTCCAGGAGTACCCAGAGATGTATGCTCCCTCCAGCTGCCTTCCACACCCCCCTGGGCAATGGTCCTACCCAGCACCATTCAAATTAATCACCACACTGTTTATCTACTTAACATCTTTGTGCACATGCCCTATCTTGCCCTATACTTCCTTTTTTCATATAGATTCTGTAGCATCCACATTTATTCTTTCCTGGAAGTACCAAAGTTTTAAATGACTGCACTGCAATCAAAATTATTATCAGATGAGTGAATATTTCTGCCTTGTCTGCATATTGTGCTTTTAAACTATTTCTTCTGCTCCATAATGATCCTCCAAAAGAGGATGCCTGCCTATAAAGCGGAGGCACCAAACTTGCTGTCTTCTCCTAACTCAGAGCCCCTTATCAGCAATTTCACTGGTTTAAAATAACAGAGAAGAAAGCAGTTCATGTTAACACCCACCAGGCACACTGATAATTCAGCCTTACGCCTTTTCAAACAGCCTATTTGTTACTCACAATGATAATATTAACTTCCTAGACAAAAAAAAAAAAAAAAAGGATTCAATGCATACACATCATCAACATTAATCTAAAGCAACACTCCAGAAACAGTGCCAAACCTAATACATGTTAACAGTCTTGGATTTATAAATACTGGTGTATAAAACAGTAGCAGAAACTACTTTCAGAATGTGATCAGTTATACCCACACCCCCCACATCAAAAAATGCTAATTAAAATCTATAAATCTTGCCCAAGTGGATAATTTTCAGCACAGTTACAGCATGGATGGGCCAGCTCAGCAGAGACCAACCGGGGTCTGCAGGCCAGACCCAGCTTGCAGAAGTTCTGCCTGGCCCTGTGCCTCTTTCCCCTGCAGGAAATGGGGAACAGCTGCTCACATCAGGCAGCAGCTCGGCATCTCTGCCTGCGCCTGTCCAAAACCTAACCCAAAGGGCCATGAGCTGCTTTCACAGAATCATGGAATGATATGGGGTTGGAAGGGACCTCTGGAGACCATCTAGTCCAACGCCCCTGCCAAAGCAGGTCCACCTAGAGGAGGTTGCAGAGGAATGTCTCCAGGCAGGTTTTGAATGTCTCCAGAGAAGGAGACTCCACCACCTCCCTGGGCAGCCTGTTCCAGTGCTCTGCCACCCTCAAAGTGAAGAAGTTCCTCCTCATGTTTAGATGGAGCTTCTTATGTTCAAGTTTCTGCCCAGTACCTCTTGTCCTTTCAAGCGAGGAAGGGGAAAGGCGCAGGCATGTGTCCTCTTGCACCTCTCCCTTGGGTGGGAGCGACCTCTTGCCACCATATCAGGACAGTAGCCATGAGTGGGACACCCCAGGCTGGGGTGCAGCTGCTCAGCTCCCCAGATCAAGCCACCACAAGTTGGCCCCCAAGATCGTTCTCACCATAAGCCACAGGGTATCCCAGTGTGAAGATATTATCCAACCTTAAGGAAACCACCAAAACATTTTGAGCCATTACAACTCAGTCCATCTCTCTGACACTGATCACAGCATGAAGTTGTCAAGTTTCTCAAAGTCATAACCAAGAAAAAAAACTCCAGTGTGAGATCACCTTACCCAACAGAATCACAGACACATTGAGGCATTGTTCACAACAACATGAAACGCAGGGTTGGGGGTTTGGCACCTTTTTCATTTCTGGTCACATTCAGCCATCTATGAAGTCATTCACGCAATCAGGCCTGTTTCTGAAGAACCTTTAGAAATGTGCATTTACTTAGGAAAAAATAAAATCAAGACTACGAAGCCCATCTTATCAAGTGCCAACACAACATGGAACAAACAGAGAAGTGTAAACAGAGAACAGCACCACAGGCTAAGTGAAACCCCAGTTAAAGAATCCAGTGCTGCAGGACTGACCATAAATTTTAAAGAAGCCAGCCAGGAAGAAACCCGCTTGTTCTTAACTGAAGTACTGGGAACTCCTGCTAACAGAATGGTGCTACCAGTGAGGTCTTTCCTCTTCAGGTGTTACAAGCCTACACAGCTTAGCTTTTGATTATGTAGTAGCAGACTGTCACAGTATTATAGTCATTCTCTACTTGCTGCTAGCTAATTACCAGCTGGTAAGTCCATTAAATACTATACTGTTCATGCAAGTGAGAAACACATACCCGTTCCACAGGTACAAAAAACCTACCACTGTTTCAGTGAAAAACACATTGCTCTTGGGCAGTTCTCTGTTCCCACTGAAAACAAAAATAACCTGACTGATTTTGGTGCGTGCAGAGGTTGGTCAGCAAAACTGGTTAATTCATCTTTTAACACAAGAGTAAATAGACAGGAGCAGTTACCTAGAAAAATTCCAGGTTGACAGTCAAGTGGCAGATGGAGCTGTTGTGGCAGACACTTTTCAAGGTCTAAGTAAACTTTGACGTGTAACATTTTGTAGAAATTTGCATGCAAGGTAATAGAGCTACTGAGGAATTTGGGGGTTGAAGGTATTTAACAAGAACACAGGGTGAAAGGGAAACCGAATGGTTTCGGATGAAGAAATTAATTATGGAGCTTGGATAATGAAGTGGTGGCTCAGCCTACTACTTCTGTTACACAGTGGCCAGTGCAGACACCTCAGTTCTAGGATGTGCTCATGACCCTGAGCAAGAGGGCTCAGCTGTCCCAGGCAGAGAAGAGCAGCCAGCATTTAAAGGAACCAAAGGTGCAAGGGAATATTGTCTCTCCTCCTCACATTTTCTGCCATTTTACCCTTTGCTTGGGTAAGGCAGAGGGTTGCAGTCCCTGCTGGAGGAATGAAACTGCTCCCATAGCTAGGGAACACTCTCAGTTGTTACCATTCACAAGCAAGACTTTGGTGTTTTGCTAGTTGCTTCCATCAAAACAGCAGCTTGGTGCTCAAAGGAGACAACCCACTGGTAGGAATTATTAGAAAGAATAAGGAACCATCACTATGCCAAAACCAGAGGCAGTTCCAGTCTCCTCATGTCAAGATGAGATAGCAGAACTGGAAAAGTTTGATTATCCTTGCTGTCATCTTTGAAACACGAGGGATGGCTTCTTTATAGCCTTAAAAAAAAAACAACCAACACCCCAAAACGCAGATAACCAAAGCAGTATTGTAAAGGTCTAAGAGGCATGAGGATGTTGGTAAGCAGCTGACCATTCAGCATGTCCCTCTGCCACCAGAACTAGGGGTGGTCAGATTAGGTCCAGTGACAGGCACTGGATTCAGAAAAAGGTAATCAGAGGCAGTTCACGCAGTCACAGCTTGCCAAGGAGCACCTGCACGTGTAGTTTCTGTGGGCTGAGAGACTGGACTTGGAAGAGAGATCTATTGCAAGTTACTAAACAGTTAAACTCCAACAAGCTCGGGAAGTCCTCTGGGCTGAAAATCGCTCACAGCAACAGGGATGTCTGGGGGAGTTACTATACACTCTTATCTTGTTCTTATTCTCCTCTAGGCGCCCGTTTCTGGCCACTACCGGCGGCAGCCTGTCTCTCTTGTACAGTACAGTTTCCCAGTACAACCACTGTTCTGTTCTTTGATCTCGGCCTCTCTCCCCAACAAATGCCAGTCTGGTCATGAACTCCAGTGCTTGACCTGGTTTCTGATGTTCACATCACACACACTGGCACCTCCCACATCCTAAACAAAACCCTAAAGCAATCCTTTGGGGGAAGGAGAGTTAAAATCTTTGCCAATAACTATTACATATGTAACACAGGAAAAGGCCTGTTGGGTTTGTTTTGGTTTGAGTTGTGTTTTTTTTTTTCTTCAGCAGATAAGACCTATGATGGAGAAGGGACACAGACATCCCTAAGGAATCCCATAGTAGTGGAAACAGTCCTGATTATGGTACAGTGTCTGCTTAATAAAACACCCCATTTACCCATGAACATAACTCTTAGGAGTCCTTAGGAGAGGACTGAGTGAAAAAACAAACCATGAACTCAAATGAAACCTTCTTGCAATGAGGTAGGAGCTGCTTTATCAGCCTTTTTCTCCAGTTCTTGTCAGCAGAGCATGTAATTCTCTAGTGCTTCACTCCCGCGACTGGTATTTTGACTGCAGGTTTCCTAGAAGGCAGAATCACAAAATACGTGAGGCTGGAAGGAACCTCTGGTATCTAAAGTCTCCACAAGGACCTGGGCCTGGAAACATACGGCTTCTTCCAATTGTATGAAGAAGGCCTCAGCTGCTCCTTCTTCCAGATCAGGCAGTCTGTAGTAGACACCCACGTTGACCTGCCTGCAAATCCTGACCCATAAGCTCTCAGCTGGTTCCTCATCCACCCCACACAGAGCTCCGTGCACACCCACTGCACTCACACACAGGCCAACTCTTCCTCCTCACCCTCCTTTTTCCAACCGTCCTTAAGAGCTCATATCTATCCATGGTGGCACTCCAGACATGTGAGCTATCTCACCAAATCTCTGTGATCTGAACTGGATCATAGCCCTGCAACTGCATACAGAACCCCTAATTTCTCTTGTTTGCTCATCATTGCCACCTGCATTAGTGTACCAGCACTGCAAAAAAGTGCACAGTTCTGATTTCCCAGAAGAGCCATGAGACCTTCCCCCATAAAGCTGTGCTGCAGGCATTTTCCCTCTCAAAATTTTTCCCTTTCAGCCTTTTTTTTGGTTGATTCCCTTTGCTTGCCAACCCAATCCATCACTTGATGGTGGGTTTCCATTTCCCTCCCCTGTCATTCCTAGACTCCCCAGGCACAATTTTGGCGCCCACATGGCAAAGCAGGCCAGGAACCAGCTGAACAGGAGCTCAGAGCCCCTTTTCTTCAGGAACAGGCTAGACCTCTTAGAAGTTGCAGTATCCTCACATGCAGCAGCACACCAATGCTCCTCAAAAGGCTCTGGAATTTCTCCACCAGGCCCTGGAGAAAGTCTCAGAACATCTGCACAAACTGCTGTTCCTGTTGGCTGCCTCTGGCAGATGTGCAATTCCTCAAACACGTGTCTCCAGCAACCCCAGTCTGCCTTAAGACAATCGTCCATTGAGGAATATTCGTCTTGCCATAGGAAATAATTCTAAAATTCTTTAAACAAACCTGACTGTGCTAAAGTAGTTCTTCACTTATTCAGATCCAGAGTCCACCACAGTATCTTGAGATTTCAAATTAGTACTCAGTGGATTAGGAAAATGAATTAAGCCCAGGGCCATACAGGGCCTTGACTGTAGTACGTGACTGGTAATCATAATTAACGCTATTAATACAACAATGTATATATTCCTGGTACTAAAGACTAGAAATCAGCTAGAAGTAAAAATCTGCTTTCAAGCTGCCTGCATGTGTGCAGGCATGCAGATATATATAGTCATGCACACACGTATGATAAGCTATTTTGAACCCACACTTAAATAATCACAAGTCAGAAAAATTAAGGTGAACCAACCTATTAGTTTTTATTTGTTATCTTCTAAACTGTGCTAACACTCATCTATGTGATGCTAAATGGCAGGTGGAATAAAAATTGAATGCTAGAATAGAGTAATCTAAATTTGCCAAGCCAGGGAAGGTTTCCCTGTTTCACAATCCCCACTTCATAAGCCATGCTGTCACAGGAATGGGATCATAGGATAATTCAGGCTGGAAGGGACCTCAGGAGGTCTCTAGTCCAAAATCCAGTTCAAAGTAGGGTCAGCCATGAGGTCAGGCCAGGTTGCTCAGGGCTTTATGCAGCTGGTTCTTGAAAAATCTCCAAGGGAGACTGTATAATCTCCCTGGGCAACCTGTTCTGCTGCTTGACAGATCTCATTTTGGTCAGTTTGCCTTTGTAAGTTTCTCCCTGCATCCAGCCTTACACCCAGGTTCAGCTTCTGACTTCTTCTCCCTCCTACCATGCATTGTCGTGAAAAGCCAGGGCCCATCTTCTCAGTAACCTCCCTGCAGGTATCAGCAAGTTCCTCTTAGGTTCCCCAAAATCAAACTGGAAGCCCAGCTCCATCAGCCTCCCCTCACAGGGCCTGTGCTCCAGGCATTGACTATCTTGGTGGCCCACCACTGAACTCACAGGAATTTATCAGTCTTTCATGTTCTGAGGGTGCCAAAACTGAGCACAGTATCTAGATGTGGTCTAACAAGTACTGAGTAGAGATAGGATAATCACCATCTCCTAATCACCTGCTGCCTTTGCTCCTGTATTAACAGGAGGATATATTAATATCCCGCAGTGCTGTCTACCAACTGCCCCAGGTGATTTTCTGCTGCCCAAACTAGTCAGTCCCCAACCCTGTATCATGGCCAGGGGTTCTTCCTCTGCGAGGGCTGAACTTCACATTCATCCTTACTGAATTTCATGAGGTGGTCCCATTCCTCCAAGGATTCTAGGTGCCTCTGTATGGCAGCATATTGACTTCTACCTCCCATTTTGTGTCATCTGGGAACTTCATGAGTAAAGCGCTTTGGCATCTCTTCCAGGTCACAATAAAGATGTTAAACATAACACATAGTCACAGAATATCTCAAGTTGGAAGCAACCCATAACAACATCCCAGGACAGATCCCAGTTGTTACCAGCCTTGAGGCAGAGTAGCCCTTGATCCACTCCTCTCTGGGTCTGATCATCCAACCACCGTTTCTACCCATCTGGTTGACCGATACCTCCTCAGCCTAGAACTAGGTTATTTACAGGTGCAAGAGAAAATCTTCATGTTTCAGTATAAGCAGCCAGAATACCCATTCCTTATTTCATGTAATTCAAATATGGCCTGGATTGAAACACTGTATGGATTACCAGCTGGACCATGCCCAGGAGACAGTTTAGCTTGCAGCTTCTTCCCATCCCAGGAATCATGCCTTTGTCTCCCAGCTCCATTCACTATGGCACATTTTAACCTGTGGCTGGCAAACTAACCTTGGTATTTACCTGTTCTGTATCTCTGTAACCACTGGTTTTCTCCTTTGACTTCTCGCTCCACCTCAGTAGTAAGTCACCTAAACCTTCATCCCAACTGGCCAAACTGCTCCCTTAGAGGCAAACTCACTAAACAGAGGGGATCAAGTGAACAGCACATTGCTAGAATCTCAGCCTGTTACCAGTCTCCTTTCAGCACTGTGAATTTATACTGCTCCCCTTCAGGAGAGACAGTGGTGTGTGACTTGGTCACCACCTGACTGTTCATGCCGTGTTCTGGGAAGTTACTCCTCTTCGCAGAGGGCTGAAACACTTTTAGTTTTTTATTCATAGAGACATTTTCTCAATAAATCACCCAAACACCACCAATATCTCAAATTCAATGCATTACTTCAAAAGTCCATCTACGAGAACCTGCAAGTTTGCATTTTTTATGCATTTTCTTTGGACCCCTTTTTTCCCTAGGATATTCTCAGAGGTTGAAAAGTGTATTTATTGCTTTACTCCATTCCACCATTTGTCATTTGTTATCAGTTGTCCTCTTGCATAGCTCTGGCTGTCAGCCACAGCACATCTGTGCAAACAGGTATATGTTCCAGTGATGGTGGGAGATGAACCTTCCTTCTCAGGGGCTGTTTTTAATCATTGCTGCTCATCAAAGCCTCATGGGTCAGTGAATGCCCAACAAAGAGCAGAGAGCGTCTGCTGTTGACAACACAGGCAGAACTTTAAAGAGTTCTAGACAGGCTTTTTCTTGAGATAAACTTGGTTTTCCTCATTTGTATTTGTGCTATTACACATGACTAACAAGAAGGAACAGTACAGAGTGGACGGGAACCCATGGTAGAAACATCAAAAGAAATTGAGAAGATACAAAAAATCCAAACAGATAAGAGTGTATGTCCTGATTTTGTTTTTAGCACACCACACCTACATTCTGAGCAGTTTTCCATGGCTACTGCCAATCTTTTATTGAACTCGGCTACTGTGGGCTATATGTAGAGTAAGAGTGGTCTCCAAGCTCTCCCATGAGGACTTTCTCCCCACTTGGGTAGCTCTCCCCTCATAGTCACCAAGACCATTTCCACAGCAGTCTATGCCCTATGGAGAAAAGTAAGGACCATGGTTCAAATAAGGAAAAGAATATACTATGCTTAAGTCTTGCAACCTTGTTTTCAGGACCATTTCACTAGAATCAGCTTCAGCACATTAAAAATGCAAATGTGTAAGAAGGAAAATGAGAGGCACAACCTAACAGGCACTGGAGTTCTTACCAAGGAACGTTTTCACAGGTGTGCACGGGACTCAAGAACGAGGAACACCTGGGTTTTTCCAGCATATCCTCACAACCTGCCCTCTCTCATGAACATACACATGACAAAATGGTTCCATTTCTGTCCCTTCTGTGTAGGAAATGAGAACATCAGATGTTTCAGAAGACTAGCAACCAAAATGGTGGAAAGGAAGGAAATCTGTTACTTTAATAACCATAGTTATTACATGGTTGTATTTCTCTCTGCCGTGTGAGACAGGAGAGTTTCCCCTTGCCATACACAAAGCTGTCACGTTCTAGATTCTGTCTCCTCTCACACTCAGCATTTCAGCACCTCTCAGCTGCGGAAATGTATCCATAGCAGATACCAAAGCACAGGAAAAAGAAGTAGGAAGGTTCTTAAAAAAAAAACAAACCAAAAAATACCCACCATGCTCTGTATAGTATCAGTGTGCCAGACGACCTCCATCAACTCAAGTTGTGAACACTGTGTGGTGAAACCCAATTTTAGATTCATGAAAGCATGGATGAGGCTGCAGGCAGATGATAACCTGGAGATAGATATCTCTGCAGGAGATAACCAGAATACAGGAGATCTTCAAGCACTGCTCTGAGAGTCATCAGAGTCCTGGTAGATCCCACTCCGACCACTAGAAGTATTTCATAGAAGGCCTGGACACAGACTACTATCCTGTTGTACAGTCACTGGGTGGAAATAGCAGAACACAGAGACAGAACAACTGCAGGGGAAATGAACAGCTTAAAAGATGTCCAAAGGTCTGAATCTATGCAGTAAAAAAATAAAAAAAAAAAAGAAAAAGCAAAATGCCTTCCGATATGAAGACTCTGACAGACAAATTAGACTTAAAAGCAAAAGGCTCATGAGAAGACCACTTAAAGCAATTTTGAGGCCAAGACGAAACACCCACTGATTTTGAAATGAATGTGAGAAGAATGGAGAAGTGTAGCTGAAAGACAACAGAAAGGGATGTGAAGGTGAGCATCTCCCTGTGTCTAGTACAGGTAATGGCTATCAGGAACATCATGTTTCATTTGCGAGAATATGAAATCTAGAGGTTCAATTAGGAGATCACCTTGAGAAGCCCCCAAGTTGTCTCAGTCACTCATCCCAGTAATTTAAATCGGTGAACACTTTGGATTTTTTAGTTCCCTTATTAACAAAACGGGATGACCCACTTAACAACTACTTAAATCCTCATAGGTTCTTGAATTTAAATAGGGTGGTGGGTCCCAAGCAGGGATGGCTTCGGTACTAAGGACTACTGCTGGCTGAGAAAAGGCACTGTAATAATGGTACTGTTTCCTCAGATACAGAAGGAAAGTCACCAGTGACCTCCAGACCACTCATGTGGTCCTTGTTTGGGAAGGCCAAAGCCACATCAGCTCCAATATACAGGTTTTTGTAATCTACTCTGCTTCTATAGCTCTCTGCTTGAGCAGAGAGATCCCAGCGCATATTGGCATAACAATGAAACGTATTGAGATATGGTGAGATGTCTTCAGACGAATGTTCCCCTGTCTTTAGTACTAAAAATGGAGAAAGTTGTTTCTTCTGAGAACTGAAATATGCCCAGGCCCACCTAGATATACAAATGGACCTGAAAAAGTGGTCTTTTTCTAGCGTAATTTTTGAAACATCTCCCTTTCTGTTTCAGAATGGAGGTAAACAGACTAAACTTCATCCAAAAACTATTGCCCACTAAAGCAAGAGCCCCTGTAAGGTCAGGATACTAGACCTTCCTCAGTCTCAAGAGTGAATCAATTGCTAACAAAACAACGATCCCACAGTAGAAAAATGGCAGCACACAAAAAGCTATTTCATCAGGAAGTTTAAGGAAACAAACACGGCATTAGGCACACTGTCCATACAGAGTTCCACAGCACGGAGGGGAGAACGGAGTCGTACAGCTCCCTGAAGACTGCAAAGACATTCTCCAGCCTCAAGCAGCAGGTTCTTTCAGTAAATGTGCGTATATGTAGTCAAGAGACAAAAGGTTCACAATTCTATGTAAACTATATAGACAGTATTTCAAAGCTCCACCTTCCTTTTGCTGCTATATGCCAAGTATTTGTATATATAAACAACATATGTAATAAGTGTATGTGTATCAAACAGAAGGAAGACCCTGACCGTTGAAAGCTGTTTTACAGCTCCACAGGCTCCAAGAGAAATAACTGGTTTCCACTGAAAACAAGTATTTGAGGTTAAACAACATAGATTTTTCTCTGGTGAAGGCTCTGGTATGTAGCAGCAACATGCTACATATTCTATACTATTAATACTTCAGTTTTTTAGGCAGATCATAATTGGCTCTTTTAGTCCAACTTGCATAAACAGAAAACAATACAAAAGAAAACTATATTCCAAATTCAACATCAAATAGTAGCAAAAAAACTAAGGCGGCAGAGTCACAAGTTTTGAACAAATTAATGTATTAAGTATAGATATAAAGTGTTCTCCTGATACATCAAGTATTTTATCTAAACTATAATATGATAGCACTAAGTGACACTAATTCGGTGTTGTGGCCATCTCTCACATCCTTACTTTGGATAAACACAAAAATGGAAAGCAGACAAGGGATGCTGATCTGATACTAAATACCAGATTTATACAAAAAATAAAAGTAGCAGAGCAGCTTAGGAAGAGGAAAACAAAATTCATTTTTAGATCTTTGCAGAAATTAAAATACTATCCCATGTAGAATTAAGTGTAACATCCCATAACCCATTGTCACACATTTGTTGGGATAGTACTCAAATACATTATCATTAAAATTTGCTGAAGCGATACATACTTTATGAGTAACTTTTCCTGTTCCTTCCACAAATACAAGAAAATGGTTTGGCAAAACTTGATCTCCCCATCTGCAATAATCTTCATTTTCTTTCACGTTCCTACCAAAGACTTCCTTCTTCCTTAACACAAACCGAAAGAAGTAAACTCAACTTCTCCTCAAATCCCTCCAAATTATTCCTCCTTTTGGTTTACACTGTTTTGTACTTGGAAGCACAGAGTTGGCTAATTATGTTTCAGGGGGAGTCCTCACTTGCCATTTCACCAGATAATGCAGGCCAGATACTGGAAGACAGCTTCACAATTTGAGAAGTGCTGTAACCGTGGAAGGAGCGTGGATCCCTAGGTATCTGGGAAACAAGAGATATCAAAGTGTAGGAGCACTTCAACCACCAGTTCTCTAGTTTAGCTACAGAACTTGTCCACACCATTTCCAATACAGTTGGGTACTCATCTGATGACTGCTTTCGTTTCACAGCTTGATGGCTGTGAAACAAGCAGCATAACAGCTGCATGCAGAATCATAAAATCTTTCAGGTTGGAAGGGACCCACTGTAAGGATCAAATCCAACTCCCTGCTCCTCACAGGACTGCCTAAAACTAAACCATATGACTAAGAGCATCATCCAGACGTTCCTCGAATTGACAGGCTTGGTGCCGTGACCACTTCCCTGGGAAGCCTGTTCCAGTGCCCGACCACCCTCTCAGTGAAGAACTAGTGTCACAAACAAGAAAAATTTGGAAACCTGGCTCGCTGGGGTCCACTGAAGGGAATGAAAAGCAGCAATGACTGAGCATAAGACATACACTGTCCCCCGGGGGAGGGCATACGTATGTGAGGGAAGGGGAGAACCATCCCAGGCTGCTAAGAAGGGACACTGAAATTAGTCGGAAGGACTGGGCCCTTAGGGTTTCACAGAAAGCTGCTAAGAAAAGAAGTCACATGGAAAGATTTAATGAGAGGCACTGTAGGAGACATCATTACTGATGGTTACATATCGCTATCTGCGGTGTGCACCTGTGAAGGCCGTTGCTATTAGGCACCTTTGAGAGCTCTTGTTTGCAGAGGGCTTATATCTTGGCTTCTTTTGCCTCGTTTTCAGCATTGCATTTAAATGGATGCTGCCTTAACTTAATTTTCCTAACTGTGAAGCGCAGAATCTTCTTTTGCCTAACTATTCCAAATCCCTTACTAATGACAACTGACTCCAGCAGCAACTATCACCCTCTTTCCACGAACACACTCTGGGCACTAGTCTTAATTCTGTGCATGTTTTTATATATATTTCAACACTCCAACCTCTTCCTCCAAATCAAAGAAAAATCAACTTATCCTCAGTTCCCCTCTCTTAAAAAAAAAATAAAAAATAAAAAAAGAAGATCACCACTAACAGCCTCCCTCATCTAGGCTTTCATCTTGAATGGAAGACTCATGTCACTGGTCATCTGGTACCAAGTAGAACTGCTTTCCCATCTCATTTATCTGTTGATTCCCTTCCCTTTACTCATCTCTCCAGCACCTTTCAAATTAATAACTCTTTTCTAACATCCTGCTTTTCACCCAACACACCTCCATACACCATTGCTTTTCCATCACCTAAACCATACAGAACACAGCAGAAGATAAATAGAAGGTAAATAAAATCATCATTTTTCTCTCCCTTCTCCAGCTCTTATCTTTTGAAATGTTTATGGAAGGACAACAGTAACTACCTTTTGGGGAAAACACAAAGGCAGCTTCTACTGCCTTTCAGTGTCATGTCAGTCAAAGGCTCCAGAGAAATGGTGGTGTACTTCAGATTCAAGTAACACGTTACTGCATCTATAGATACGGCTAGATATATAAAAAAAATACTCGCTGCTTAAAACGAATACCTTATTGTTTTATTAAATATGGATTAAAAACTCTTCTGGTCTTCAAAATATCTTTAGTTTACAAGAATTTAATTTTGCTGAATATAAACATACTACAAGGAACATAAAAACCTGTAAGCTTAAAATGTATCTACCAAAAAAACCAGCTGTTCCAAACCAGACCATCTGAAGGTGCTGTGACTTTAGAAAAAAGCTGGTTTACGTTATCAGCATTTCTTCTCAACATACTAAAGAAAAACCTTTTTAGGGCAAGAATGTTTCATTATAATGCATGCTTTTATCTAATAATACCAACAGAAGTTACTACTACTTAGTTACTAAGTTCATGTGTTCTTTTATACTGCATGTCATAATTTGAGCAATTGTCTTCTGTGTATAGGTAATTAATCAAATGCAACAATACTGACATAGTCTTACAGAACTTAATACTAAAAACCTTTAGCTCTGGATCCGTTCAGAACAACGTAACAAATCTGTGAACTGCAATTTTTTTTTTTTTAATAATAATAAAATTACTTCCAAGTAAGCAGACAGCTCATTTAATAATACTGCTTGGATTTTCAAAATACTGTGTTCCTTCATATCTACATACGTGAGGTAGGACACAAGCGTCAGAAACACGGCTGGCCAAATAAAACACCTTACGTTATCCGTCCTCCAAAGAAACTGTATGCTAAAACTAATTCCAACTTATCACGTGATTAGTGAAATACTGATCTGCAGGGGTAGAAATCTGTATTTGAGAGACTTTCTTCCTTCTTACATAGACAGGATACGATGCTGCTATCTCAAAAGAATACAGAATATATTTCTTCATTATAGAAAGTGCTACTAAAAGCCACATCATGACTGTCGTGAGGCACTGAAAAAAATGCAAGCATGAAACCTTTTCATTACTGCTTCTACATACTGTATGATACTGTGTTTGTCTTGCCTGTAGAAATATAATGGCACTTGGTGAACTCTGTGTGGAGGTCAGATCTTTTAGACAGCAGAATCTGAAGAACTTTAAAGCAAATTGGGTGGGCATTTTTCTGTATTTCTATCTCAGTTACTTTTCCACTAGCGACAAAATACCAGAAGCTGTACTGTACGTACTGAAGCAGGTGTCCCAAATACATTGGGCAAACCTACTGACACAGCAGGAAATCTGCTTATGTCTGTGGAGTATAAATTACTTCTGTCAGTGTTAGGAAATTGCATCTAAATTAGTAAACATCTTTTGTAAATGCAACATCCAACAACTGGAATGGCAATCTATGAGCATAACTGAAACAAGGATGCATTCAGGTTCTTCTGCTCCTCCTGAAGGATGACTAGACAGAGGGTCTTGGTGAATTTTATCATTTTGGTCATCATAGAGCCATCAGACTAGTGGGATGGCCAGTCTGATCTAGAACTCATCTTAATCATGTGTTTGTAGACATGTTGCCTTGGGCAAATACAGTGGTATACCTGAATGTTTCTTAAAAAAACTCTTCATAAAATATGTACTGCACCTACCTTGATGAAGTAGAGATGTATCAATCTCTACAGTACATATATATATATTTATATATATATTTAAACACAGACAATTTAAAAAAATATTTCCATCCACAAACTCAGAACTGTGCATGTCTGGGGTATACAGTTTTAAGATCCATGTATGCTCTTTTCATTACATGCCCTGTGCGCACAAGTGTTAGAATATTCAAACACATAAATGTACTTGGGTTTGAACTTGTATTTGCATAGGTTGATTGCATCTAAGAACTAACTCCACAGAACCATAGGGATGTAAACTTGCAGGATCCAAAACCTATTGTGTGCATTCACAAAAGCAGACTTTGATAATCTGTCAAAACCTACACATGCAAAAAAATAGCAAGAAAACTGCACACACACCTCTGTGTGGAGTTTGGTGGTGGGTTTTTTTTATAATATCAGATGATAAATGCTAAGCCGGAATGAAGTATTTAATCTTCAAGACCAAGTTTTTTTTGCAAGTGACTCACAAATTGAGCGTATTCATTTCCAGTGGAAATGCCTTTAATACAAATGCTTTTTTGTAAATTCTAGTGTTTTTTTCACATAGATCTAAATGTCAAAACAGCAAATGCCAAAATATTTGACAAGGGGCTCAATTTTTCTAGAAAATAAATTCAGTTGGCAGAGTCAAGTATAGTTAACACAGGATTCTAGATTATCCTAGTGGAAAAGGTGTACTCACACTAGAACTTTCAAGCAATTTCATGTTGCCTTCCTATTAGTGGATTAGCTAGCCCTAAATATTAATTATCTCAGTGACAAGTAAAAAAATCCCACACTTCTGGAATCAGAGTGAATTACTCTTAAACACTAGTATCAAGATTACAATCACTGTTTGCATTTTACATATGAACTCCAGATCACTGAAAGTTTCCTGTTGCACTGCAGCAAGAAAAGGAAATGTAACACAAATAAGCCTAATTTGCTGCAAAGTACAGCAAGATACTTCGGTAATCTCATAAAAATTTCATACTGGAACTTGTTACAGTGAGTTCAATTTGATCTTTTAATGTAATACAGTACATTTTTATAAACTTAACATTATCATTGCAGAAGAGCATGCTAACTGAATGTTAGCAATTTATCTTTTATACATAATTATACTCTACTGTAGCTACTGTACGCAGATCTCAAAATGTTAGTACATAAAATATTCATTTTCTTTATATGAGATGAGAATGAACTTAGAAGAGGTTTGAATATAAGAATGAAATATTTGCTGTGCCTATTTCTCAAGAAATAATGAATTACACATTATAACCCAAGAAATCAACATTTAAATTGCAAAACTATACTTTAAATTTACATTAAACATTATGATCAGTAATGTGCATCAATATTTGATGAAGTTTAACCTAACCATGTTTATGCACATAAAGCCTCAAGAGTCTGCAGCAGTTTCAGCATCAATTTTTCATATTTTTGTATAAAATGGACTTAAAGGTACATCTTCCATAAATGTTTTCAGTGCAATTCTGTCAAAGAGGAAAATATAAAGCTAGCTTTCAATCATTTTATACCATAAAAAACCCCCAACAACTTGCATTTGCACTGCTGAAGCACAAGTAAGCCAGTTCCATTGCGCCAACTATTTTAAAGTCAATTCAAATCAATCATAGTTGCCTTTGTAGGCAGCGTTTTCCCCATATCTACAGGTATAAATGTTGAAAAGCTGAATACTGGTGGGGCAGGAGAGTTAAGCTGAGACGGAAAAATCTAATTGTTTATAATACCTTTTTCCATTGGTAACAAAAAAAAAGCATAATGAAAAAATTCTAAAGGTCTCTTTACTAGTGATCCTATAGTTCAGAAATCGGCAAATTCATGTTTTAGTATTATCCTTTCCTCTAATCTTTACAGGCCACCTTGCGACTATAACTTATTTGTTGATAAATTATGTGAAAATGCTCCATTATTCAATGAGATTAAATTTTCCTAAGTTAGAAACTGATTTTTTTCACATGTTGTCAACTGTAGGGAACCAGAGGGAGAAGAGCACCTGAAATTATAGTATGTGCTTGGCTAAGGATAGTGTAGTAACCTATACATTTTGGTTCGAAGACACAGTTTGTAAACTGCAAAACTGCATACAGGATACTGCTTTAAGTATTTTGTTTCTTTTTTTTTTTTTTTCAGACTATACCTTAAAAAAAAAAACCAAAACCCAACTTCTCTATAGTAGCACAAAATAAAAATGAAGCTTCATTCAAATCTTGAATACCTTGACTGCAATAATCAACAGCTGGTTATTCAACAAAAACTTATCTCTTCATACCAAAAAAATTTGGCTCAAGAAACAAAAACAAAACAAAAAGGTACAATAAACTCTCAATAAAAGGTTCTCTCATGAGGCAACCTACCATATACTACTGCTAGATACGAGTTTCCAAAAAAACATTACATCCCATTTTCAGCACATTTGTCATAAACATGCAACTTCACTATAAAATACAAAACACTTGGCTCTCAAGAACAGCTTTATAAAGACACACTGCATCAATAAAATTTTTCTTTGTGATTAACTTTACATTGTAATAAGAACTGTATTTTCACTAATGTTTATATATCAGATTTCATATTATAATGTAGTAATAATTTGCTCTTTGTGAACATCATGTTCAGAAGGAAATATCTATACACATTAACATACTAGACTATTAAAAACTCAGTTACAGAATTTTATTGATACAGTAGATTAATAAAAACTGATAGGGGAAGATAAAATGGGTAGGGTATTCAGTACATTATTTAATAACACACTTTTAAAATTAAAATATTTTAAATCCTTTTTGAATTTTCAATGCCACTAGAAGTCCAGAAAAGTCTGGCATCAATACTGAGGTGTAAAACAAGTCAAACAACTTCTTTCACAATTTGCATCTCTTGTATTATTCCATCCAACATTGTTCAACTGTAAAAGAAAGTAATTTAGCACCTCTGATGATAGGTAGGTGCCTAAAGGTAAACACTAGGTTAGATTAATGAAGAAACAAAGACTTTTTTTTTTTCCTTCTCCTCAACAAATAGTGGCAAAAGAAAGTGGCACTATTTGTCCAACTGATTTTTTTTTTTTTCACAGTTAAATGTCAACAAGAGTACAAATACGAACACTGACAGATATTGCTTGAGATCAATTGTCAACAAACTCTTTTCTTTTTTAAATCAATAGATCCAATAAACAGTGGGGTACTGTCAGTTTAAAGCCGCAGATAAAAGCTATACAAGCACTTTAGAAGTCAGAAACATTAAAAAAAGAACTATTTACAGTTTTCTTCTTTAGTTCATATGTCTACAAAGCCAGCGCACATTACACTTCACAAAAATCCACAGTTAATGATATCAACATGTGTGTGGCTAAAGCTTGTGACCTAGGGACTGCAAATGCAGGGGCAGCAAAAGTAAAATAGGTTTTGTCTTTTTTTCAGCAACCCCATTTGTGCACTAACAGCTTCATTCAGTCTCAAGCTTTGTATTAAAAGCATTCTTCAAAGCTTTCACCTGGAAGGCTGGTAACTACATGCGCACTCATCGCCTTTCCCTTTTGGAAGTTCTGCGACGGACCTGTTTGGAGAAAGGGTATTTTAAAAGTTTTTACAGAGAAATTTTGAAAAATTCAAGAAAGAATACATTTTGTAATGGAAAATTGTTTAGTCTCACAATAATTTATAACACAATAATGAATAACTGTATACAATGTCATTCATTACTTGTTTTATCACAAGTCTCAGTCAATGACGAGGACATAACTTTGATGTTACTAAGCCCGCGTCCTTCAATTATGCAAAAATAATCTAATTTCCTTTTTCAGAGTTTTCAACACTCAAATACTCCAGTCATCAGATGAACTTAAGTGTGAAGGAATTCACAGTTTCACAGTATTAATACTAACGTTACAAACGTATTTGTATAAAATAAATATAAACTTATTTGAACATATTTGCATATGGTGGTAAAAGGAACAAAATGGTTTAAGATTCTGCTCCAAGATTCCATACTTATTTTCCGGTACTGTTCATTTTGTGTTCTTAATTTGTATAAAGACACATTTTTTCACTATTACTATCCAGCTGAGAAGAACGGGAATGAGTTACCTGGAAAATAATTCCCATGAGGTACTGCACAACTCAGGCAGACAGATAACAAAAAGCTACATGGAACAGAAAATGTAAGATGCTTGACAAAAAACCTGTCATTTTCTAAGAAATGCAGCTTCTGTGGGAAACTACAGTGAAGTGCCACTATACAACAGTGGCAGTTGACAGCCACCTCATCCATTTTAAAGGAGGAAGGTTAAGTTCTAAGAAGAGCAGTCATTCTCTGATCATCAATACACAGAGGACATCACAAAGACTCACAAAGAGAATCTCAGGCATTTCTCTTACATTGATTGTGGAAACTTCTTCTTCTTCCATTACTTCTTCCTGGGGAATGTCATCACTGGCAGGTGAATTACTCTGAAATACGTCCATCTCTTCGCTAGATTCATTCTCTTTACTGGCTGCTTGTTTGGAACGTCCCGCACGGCTACAATCAGAAGAAAAATATAGATCAGTTTCACAGTCTATGGGTCTGCACGTGTATAACCTGTATGAGAGCAAGCCCTCAACCTTACAAGAACTTGAAATTTTATTTCATATAATACTTCTGTCTTATATACCTATCTAGTTCACCCATACATGGAATAGAAAAAGTAGAACTAGGAGGCTGGACAACAGTATTTGAAAACCAAATTCCTCCAGAGCAGAGGACTAGGAGTGCGAAGTTGAACAATTTTTGCCTCTATAGACAAGACAGCTTTTTCTCTTCTGTGCCAGAACACAGGGAAAAGAAGGTTGACCCCATAGTAACCAGTGAACAGGAAAAGCCAACAAACAGCCAGAGACTGAGTACTTGGGCTTTATTCCTACTATTTAATTCCATGAATAGATGTACTCTACTTCTATAGGAGTTTACACACAACAAAATTTGAGTAACTGCATCTATGTTTTTACAGACCTAGAAGACCCCATGTTGCTATTTATGAAATTAACACTATAATGAACCTAAATGCAAATCTTCCAAGCTAGCTTATGCTAAGAGTTAGGGATAACCAAGATAACAATACCTTAATCAGGATAATCAAGAATAATCAGTCAACAATATCTTAAATTGTCTGTGTTAGTCAGAGGATCTGAACCACAAGCAAAAAGCATCCACTTGATTAAAATGAGAACTAGCCCCTGCCTTAAAAAAAAAAAAAAAAGCCAGCTATGTATGTATCCAAAACCAGAGAGCTGCACCCACGCTACCATTTTGGTTTGGGTCATTAGCGTTCAGAATCAAAATCACTGAATCATCCCACTTGCTGCAGATGCAGTCTTGGTGCATCCAAATGAGGTGACTTTTTAGATGAAATTAAACCAGAAACTCTGTTCCAGGCAGACAACAAACACACTTTAGTCCCAGTGGGGGCACATAGATCCAAACCAATTGTCCTCTGACGGCATCAAACCACACACATTTCAGTCCTGAGAACCACACTAAAATATGTACAAAATAAAATCTCTGATTTTCATATAGTAATTATAGTATAGCGGGGGTTTCAGCACTGACAAATAAGCATGACATCCTTTGAGAAACAATACAAATTAGCGCAACTCAAGCCTTCCAAGACTGATAGAAGCAACAGAATTGAAAAAGAAACAGAAGAATTATTCCCAAGCTAGGTTCATCTTTTCACATATTACAAAAATAAGCCAGTACACATGTGCTAATTGGTAACCCAATTAGCTATCAGAAATAGGTTATACACTATCACCTCATAGGTAACAGGAGCCCAAATCCATCTTATGCCAAATCCATCCCCAAGGAGCCCAGAAAGCTTTAGGATTTGGATTAAATATATTCCACCTTGTGGTACACAGCGCTGCTCAGTCTATCGGCTCGCTTCAGTTACAACTGCTGTAGATATGGATGTAGAAAACAGAGAAAGGTCCGACTACTTTGAAGACTGAGGAATTATCACAGTCTCACCTTTTTATTGCACATTTGGAAAAAGGACAGTCACAATTTGGCTGGTCTGACCACAAAAAATAAAAGATACATAATACTTTGTTTTGGATGAAATCTAGAATAGACCAAACGACTCTGAACCCTGAAACAACTTACTTGGGCTTCTCATGCCAGGAACAGTATACGTACACAGGACCAAGAGCTATGCCTGTTACTGATCACGTGCACTGATACAGTTCACTTTCTGTGTAAAATGGGGTTAAGAAACGCACTGAGTTCACCGATTTCACTGAGAAGTGAATCAGAAGCTACTTATGTATTTTCTGAAGGGCATCTTTGAAAAACGCCACACAGCACATCACCCAACAGTAATTCGTTGGCATGTCTCCTCTGGAGACTCCTCATGGAGTAGCAGTTTCCAAGTCTTGTTCCACTGCATGTGTAGCAGCGACTGCCCATGGCAGGGGGGTTGGAACTCGATGATCCTTGAGGTCCCTTCCAACCCTAACCATTCTATGATTCTATGACTTCTGCAGTAACTAAGACAGTGTTGGGACCTGTGTTTCTGGTTACAGAGGAAGGGAGCAGGGGAGGGGTCTGACCTGAGGTAGGAAGACAGAACACTGGAAAGGTCAGGATATTGTGTGTGTGAAAAATGCCAAAACACATGATCCAGTGTGAAACTGGAATTTGAACTGAGGGCATAAACCTGTTTGGGCAAAGATCTGCACATCTCCAGGGACAAGCGAATCGGTACATTAAACTGCCAGAGGAAGCTCAACACGATGCTGAGTCCAGAAGCTAGAAACCAACAGAGTAATACAAAGTGGCAACTGAAGATCTGCGTAAGTACTGCCCTAAAGAATTTATCATCAGGTTCTGGAAAAGTATCTTGCAAATCTGTTCCATGAGCTGCAGTTTGATACCAGTGGGCAAATAAGTCCTGTTCACTTGTACACCTATGCTTTACATACAATGCATATACATGTACAGAAAAGGTAGAGATACCTGTAGCTTCCTACAGTAGGCACAAGAAAAGTAGGCTACCCACAGAGCTTACCTTCATTTTAGAGCTTTATATGCCTCAGAATTTGTGAGAGCTACTATCCTTCATAGATTGTAGCACATTTTTTTATTTGGAAATGATTCAAGTGGATAATAATAAGGCCACAAATTAGAAAGCAAGGGAACATTCATTTAATGAGAAACAGAATAAACTTAATTCTCCACAATACTGTTTCACTACAGCAACAATTTGATTCTTCCTCCCTATCCAAAACAAATGGGAGTGCTTTTCACTCTTTGAAGTCCTAATAAAGCCCTATCTTCAAGACCCTCATGTGCTTTATTGACTTTTCTCCTGTGAGAGTAGAGCTACGTATACGCTATCTGAGCATGTTAAACTTACCAGAGCCTCTTGCTCTGGTTTGAGATGCTCTAGGACAAGCAGCTAGGGAAAATACTTTTAAAATAACAATGGCAATTTATTTTCTTAGCTGTCAATTGAAGTATTCTGAAATATTTTCAGTAAATCATTGTTTGGCGGCAGAGGCATATTTTAAATTTTCACTAAACACAAATTTAGAAAATATTCACCACTTACACTTTTTTTGGCTGTGATGGTGGTGTGTTTGATGACCTTCCTCGTCTTTTCTGTGGCGTAGACTGTGCTGATTCAACTGTACTAGTTTCAGATGGTTCTGCTCTGTTTTGAGGAAGACCCAAATTGCAAAGCATCAAATTATAACTAAGTCCAAGGATAAAAAATAGGCAGCTTACAAGAATACAGACTTACCTCTGCTGTGTTCTTTTCTGTGTCCTATTTTGCCTGCCTTTTGGTTTTTGTTCAATGTTTTCAGTTTGTCTTTCTTCCTCCTCCTCCTCCTCTTCTGCTGCAGCTGCTGGTGGTTGTTTTTTTTTGCTCCTTTTTGATGACTTTGCTACTGGTTCTTCCTTTGGTGTTCCCCCGTTATTCGCTTTTGGAGGGCGTCCTCTTCTCCCTTTCTTTGGTGGACTGTTCTGTTCATCCTCACTTTCTATTACATCTTCTTTTAGCCTTTTTTCCTCTTGCCATTGTGTTTCATCAGATTCTGAAACAACTGCAGGTCTCTTCCTTCCCCGTTGACTACCTCTAAGTTTCTGCTCTTGACCCAGTTTATTCAGGTCATCTATGCTTAGTTTCTCTTCCGAATCTGTGATAGCTGCTTTCTTCCTTCCTCTAGGCTTCTCCATCTCTGACTGAAAAGGTAAGATAACATCTTTAAATTAAAAAAATTAAACTGCCATGCACGCAAAAGCTACAGAAGCATCCCCCAACAAGACAGTCTTGAAGTTACACCAGTTGTCTACTAAGACCCTCTACCATAAGCATTTCAAAAATCTTTGCAAAAGTATAAACACATACATACATATAAAATGCCAGACAAAAGAGAAAGATTATTTCAAAGGTGAGCAGTTAAAACGCAGGTGCTCCAACCCTGTGACCACTTTTTGTGACCTTCGTCTGGACCTGCTTCAAGAGGTCCATGTCCTTCTTATATTGTGGGCCCCAGAGCTGGATGCAGCACTCCAGGTAGGGTCTCATGAGAGCTGAAGGCCAGAATCATCTCCCTTGACCCGCTGGCGATACTTCTTTTGAAGCAGCCCAGGATATGGTCAGCTTTCTGGGCTGGGAGTGCACACTGCCAGCTCACTTTCATCCACCAGTGTTCCCAAGTCCTTCTCGGCAGGGCTGCTCTCAATCCTTTCACCCCCCAGCCTGTAGTGATACTGAGGGTTGCCCCAAGCCACATGCAGGTCCTTGCATTTGGCCTTGTTGAATCTCATAAGGTGCACATGGCACCATTCCTCAAGCCTGTCAAGATCCCTCTGGATAGCTTATCTTCCCTCTAGCATATCAAAAAAGGTAGGACCCTTGCTGAATCATAAACTTTCAGAACGCAAACTTCACTTCTCCATGCTCGAGTTCTCTGAAGTGCACAGTAGAGAGCTATGAACAGTGCAAATATTTCAGTAAGCAGCTATTAGGGCCAGAAGGATTTCTCCAACGAGCCCCTACCCCTGGAAAAAAAAATTAAAAACATTACCCACATACTA
Organism: Tringa tobata; assembly: GCA_033628505.1. Taxonomy (NCBI): domain Eukaryota; kingdom Metazoa; phylum Chordata; class Aves; order Charadriiformes; family Scolopacidae; genus Tringa; species Tringa tobata. Next base: position 4,202,324 of record JAHREE010000294.1, read on the forward strand.
TTTCATGGGGGCCATGACTGTTTCATTTTGGACCATTTCATGGTCCTAAATTCCAAATATTTACAGTATTTCAACAGTTTCATACCACTGTCTATTTCAAACTAATACTACTGTATTTCAGCCCATACACACACTCATTTATTAGTACTCGCCACATTGCAGTTTAACCTACATGACAATACTTATGCCACTTAAAACCAGATTTTTTTTTCCTTCACATCTCCATTGTTATACATAAGATGCAAGTCAGCTTACAAATGTATGTCTCCACTTTATCCATAAACCCTGGTCAAGAAAGGTATAAAGAAAAGCTAGAAAGGATGCAAGGCAAAAAAAGGTAAAAGAAATTGAAGGACAAAGAATTATACTAGAAGAAAATAAGATAAATGTTTGAACAGCAATGACATCTCCTGCCAGGTCATGACTTAAGTGACAAAATTGTTATTCTAGGTCAATGACATCCTCATTATTCCCTGTTCTACTTGCTTTTGCAATGACTGTGCACATATGTCATTGCAACTGCTTTTACCACATCAGTAGTTATAGCAAAGTTCAAAGTAGAGTCTCTCCCTCAGGTTAAACAGCATCCCCACAACTTAAAACTAATGTGTTACTCTACCATGTAATCTGGACAAATATCCTCAGTAGTGACATCTTTAAAACATGGAATTTCTGCTCTCCAATTAAAATTCTGCTTCTGAGTTAATGCTAGCTATAATCTGCTCCCCAGCTCCAAAAAAAAAAAAAAAACCAAAACTGAGGCAGCTTGCTTAAATATTCAGAGTGAAATACAAATGCCCTCAAAAGTTCGCAAAATACTGAACTGTATTTGCTTTATCATTGAGCTTTGTCGGTTGCCAATTCAATCTAATGCTTCTAAACATGAATTGCATGCCAGCAGCTGTTTGCACTCTCAGACTTTTCAAGGTTTAAGCTGAAGTGACATATCAATACAGGAAGCATCAGAAGTGTTGGGTTTTTCTTTGACAAGAGATTCCTGATTTTTCTGGTTTTGTTATAAGACGGTTTGCTTTTCCCTCAAGATATCACAATGTAAGACGGTTATTTACACTTCAAGACAAGCAAAAATTCAATACCTTTTTACTAGTCAGTAAAAGCTTGGACTTGTGTCCCAAGCAACCTAGAAAAATGCAACGGACTCACATAATGGGAGAATAGAGAAACGTCAGAGACAGTAAAAAAAAAAAGCAGCAGTGACACCAGATATAGGACATCCTTAATGCATTCTAGAAAATCCAATTATAACATGTCTAATCTTGTTTGTATTATTACTTTTTCATGCATATTCCAAATAGTACTAAATTTAAAGACTGCCAAGTGTTATTAAGGCACAAAGAACCAAAATTTTTAGTGATATGTGAAATTATTATTATTTAAACTGTTCTTAGAATTACAATACAATTAAAGTTTTCTTTGGTGATTTATTTTTCTTTATTCTGATACAGGTGTAAATACTGCTTGAGACAATATTTAGCCTGTTTATAATTTCATTAACATATTAAAGCACTACATCCAACAGGGTAAAAAATATTTTGTTATATCCTTATTAGGAGCCTTTAGAATTACTGATCTACAGAAATACATAAATCCATCAGTAAGAATTAGTAAGACAAGGCTAACACCTTCAAAGGCCTTGGCTAGCCATCATTCACTAAAACCTGAGACAGACACATGTAATTTCTCCTGAATGATCCTAACTCTGTACAAGCGCATAGCAGTGACACCATTCTGCTTTCCCTTGGGGTTCACTGTTCTCACAGAATAGTTCATTTATCTAACAGCATAGGCAAATGTGCTTGTTAGTCATTAAGACTATTTTACATCACATTGCATTGTGTTTGTCTATAAGAATTAATTAGCTTACTCTGCCCTAAAAGCCTGTTGAAGGCCACATTATGCACAATTAGCTTTCAAATCATGTCCCAACTTCTGCTTGGGACACCTGGCATTCAGAACCAAGCATTTTCCTGCCTTCACTCGCATGCAAGAACACAGAATCCATATGCCTATTCAGATAACTCTTCTTTGGACTTTTAGGCAAGGCTGGATGGGTCTTTCAGCAACCTGGTCTAGTGGGAGATGTCCCTGTCCATGGCAGGAAGCTTGGAACTAGATGATCTTTAAGGTTCCTTCAAACTGTAACCATCCTATGATGCTAAATCCAATGTTAAATCATGATGCCCTTCTTCGTATTCTAGATAACCAGAGAACAAACAGTTGCTGTTCCTTACAGCTGCTGAAAGGAAAACACATCTGGCTGGAAAGGAAAACATCAAAACCAGACTAACAGAACCTTTTCTCACTGCATTTTCATACCCAGCTCTAAACACATTTTCCAGTAGTTTACAACATCAACTCGCTTTCATGTTTCAGCATATTTTCTTGAATGATAACAAGTGCCACCACATTAATTTTTATTTTAATGTCCTGGTGACTTAAAAAGAAACATCTGCAATGCAACCAAACAGCTCACCCTTACAAGATCAGAGTCGTCCCTTTTGTCAGTTTTCTTCCCTGGCAAGGGTGAAGCCAATGTGAATTCTTCATTTTCACTGTGGTCCATTTCAGTACTGTCAAGCCTAGAATGAATAAATATTTATTGTCCTCAGTATTATAATACAGTGGGCAATCATTAAAAAAAATATTAAGAACAACAATCTTCAGAAGAAATCTATTCCTAAACTATGAACAGTCTGACAGAAAGAACCTTTCACTCTGGCTACTATAGCTATCACATATCACAAGCCAGAACATCTAAGCCTCTAGACAAAGGTGTCAATCATAAGGAAAGATAAATTTTCTTTTTTCACAGGGAAAGATAAGCAGCTTTTTGAAACAGAAAAGCTGACTTTCAAAAGATCTGTGCATTCGTATATATTTGCATACACTTTCATATACCAATCAAAGATCCTCACAGACAGACCAGCCAAAGCACAAACACTTTCCTATGGTGAGGCTTAGGCAATAAAACAGCAGATTTAAATTTCAGAGACCAGTTCAATCCTCAACTTTCTGTTGTTATTTAGGGCAGAAATTTCATTTTTATTTCAGTTTCTACATATGTAAAAGTGGACAAAAATACCTCCTGCATACATAAAACACTAAGACCCACAGATAAAAGTAATATACAAAAGAAATACACAAATTACTTTGTTTTATCTGCCTTGGGGTAGGTAGGAGCAACATTTTTAAGTAACAGTGGACATTTTTCAATGAAAAGTATATGCTATGTGCTGAAATGAAAAGCTGTATTGAAATATACAAACTCTTAACTCCCTGGCCTGGGCACTGCATAGACTGGGAAAAACACTCTTGGCTCCTATGAGTAGAAAACCTGTAATAACTGTGATGTTATTGGAAGTTCAGTTTTTATACATCATCTTACAGATGCAAGTTTGCCTGTATATATTCACTCAGAGTGACTTGGAAATACCATACATACTTTGAGAGGACTTTTCTTCTTCTTTGGTATCTCCACTCAAAACACTAATCAGTTTAGCTTAGGTGAACTGGGGAGATTGTGAAGATGACAGAACACGTTAGGTTGTGAGAGCATCATTATTTTAAGTGAACTGGACTTCGAACAGTATGGGTCTCAAGATTCATTTCACTGGACACAGAGGAGAATCTGGATTCCAACCTGTCTTTAGCCAATAATGTATTTCGGCATGTGAACCTGCATGACTCATAAGAAATATATCTAAGCTCCATGGAGAGTCCACAGAAAGGCTTATTTCTTACAAAACACTGCACTACATTTAAAATTATTATTATATATTGAAGCCAGAGAAATACCAAATAAAAAGTCTAATTTCCAAATATAACATTTCCTCACAGTCTTGCAGTAACGTGAGAAAATATCAATAGTGGGGGCTATGCAATCTCTAAATATCTGTGGAAAAAACTATAATCTGACCTTCAGTTAAAAAATGAACATAAGAAGATACAGTAACTGATGAATAATCTAAAAAATTGACACAAAATAAGCTATCATTTTTAAAGACATAAAACTAGAAGACAACTTATGGAGCATTACAGTATATTCCCCTCTCCATCACAGAAGGAACTGAAAATCCAAAAATGTTTATCTGCAAACATAAAGCAAAATGCAGGACAAATTTATAGAGGACACCACATAAGATCACCACAATGGCCTACCAGTCCTCACTGTCTATGATGCGTTTTAACATTACAGCAGGCCACAACGTTCCTAGGAACTGCAGATGTTTGTATATACATACATGTAGGGGGGTGTTATATATATATATATGAAATAAACTTATGAGACTCTCCTTCCTTTCTACAGCCAACTCTGGATGTGATTTGATTGTGGGTTTTATCTTTTTTTTAAAAAAAATTATTTCTGGGGTTAGAAAGCCAAATTCATGGTTTCAGTTACACCAATGTGGTAGTATAACTTTACTTCAAAATAAGATAATAGATTTCTGTTACGCACTTAGAAAGCATTATAAAAATATTCAAAAGTTTCCATTACAAATACTTAAAATATCAAAGCTCCTTTGTTGTCTACCAACCTCCCTTTGATCCTTCCTGGAGAGCTTGGATTTGAACTGCTGCTGGCATTGCTTACAGTTTCCATTCGTGAAGATTTGGATTGAGACTGCTTGCCTGCTGACGAAAGAGGCTTATTAACTGCTCCAAGAACATTGGCTGCTTTGGGCTGAAACCAAAAATATATTTCCTTTATTTTAAGCTACACATTTAGATATTGTTAACATCTACTATGCTTAAAATATTCATAGATTTCACTTTCTGCAATCAATCTCTTAAATTTTAAAACAAAACAATAAACATTTTCATATGCAAGTTACAACAGACACCAGAAGGAAGCTGACAAAGCTGTAATCAAATAGCTAGCTGCCACCGAAAACAGTGGTGGTATTCTCTTTACCCTTGCATTCTGTCCTCACTGGTAGCACTGGGTGCTCACCCGACCTTGCAGTAAACCACCTTGGCACTTTTTGTGCTGTTTGCTTTCTGCTGATCTGGCTGCCTGAACCAGCTCACCACTTGGATCAGATAAGCATCTGTACTGGCAAAACAGAAATAGCAGTAGGACAGCCCTTTCAGCAAAGAAGCCATTAAACTGGCTTAGCTGTAACAGCAAGCCACACTAGTTTCAACTGGGAATGAATAAGAATCTCAAAAATCAAATACTGTGGAGAAGATTCTGATACTTCATGCACAGATTTTAAAAAGCCAGGCTTTTAATAGGTGCCAAAATTTCCAGACACTGGTGAGCTTCAGGTTATTCATTTAAGTGGATTATCTTTCAGACATGCCAAGTACCTGCAGCTCACACTAACTTGAGAGTTGAAAGAATTCAGTTACTCCTAAAGAGAACAGCCCTTTATGGCAAACACCCACATAGAAAAATATTGAATTAAAGACCATTCCCCAAATTTCTCGTTATCTAGGATGATCCATCTTCTATTTCAATATTAGATTATTGCTATGTCTAAAGTTAGTGACAGCTAAAAAAAAAGCTCAACGTGCACATCATAGCAGATTTGAATGTTCCTTTTTCAGAAATATGCACCATGGTTGTTCTGGTTACATTTCTTTATAGCCAGAGGGAATTTTACACTTACAAAGATTCCCTCTGCACTAGGTACAAGAAAAACAGCATAGCCATTCCAAAAATAAACCTTGGAGAACAAAATCCAGTTTAAGAATTCACATCTACAAGTTTAGAACTTAACGTTAATCAGTAAGTGAATACAGAAAGAGCTCAAAAGCAGGGAGATGTTCAAATTCACACTGGACTGGGCTTTCTACTGAGGAGGGACTACAGGGCCTGCACTAACAGCCCCTCCCTTACCAAAGAACTCAAAGCCTCGCTGCCCCCAGACACTGTTCCCTGCTTATATCCACCCCACCATCATCCACTCAAGCTGGTCTTCCATTCCCAAAAATAAGACTCCCTAGACCAACTCTCATTTCCTGTTGCTCTCATGATGGTGAAGCAACTGAAAATTTTTGGTGGTCAAATGCACCTTTGGTGTTTGTTACAAAATTTTAGAACAACAAAGAAGGAGCTAGAGTACCTGGTGCTAGAAATTTAAAACAATAAAAAAGCTACCTTAGCATTCAAAAGAATTTCAGTTAGGATATGTGAGCGATATGGGGGTGCTGGAGAGAGTCCAGCAAAGGATCTTAGTGATGAAGGAGGGACTGGAACATTTCTTATATGAGGAAAAGTCCGAGAAAGCAGAGGCTTTGGTCTGGATGACCTCCAGAGGTCCCTTCCAAACTGAGACATTCTGTGACTCTGATTTTTTGTGATGGCATAAACTACGTTTCTTGTGTAGTGTTGGCACAGTACACTTATAAGTTTGGGACAAACTAGCAAGAATGTTTTATGTCAAAAACTGGATAAGAATACTTAATATTGACTACTGATCAGAAATTGGAAGACATGCAACCTCCTTTAAAAACTTTTGCATCTTCAGTAAGAAGCGAATCTCTAACCCATGGAGTTCAAATAGTCAAATATGCAACACAGTGTTGATCTATTCAAATCATTAAGTGTTGACTTTCAATTTCTAATCAAAAAGATGCTCTTGTACACCTGCACTGTTGCCTAAAGTGCAGTCCTCCTCTATTAGTAAGTTACTAGCTCACAGCTAATGCTTCATTAGCAAAGTTAAGGTTAATGAAGATGCTGCAGTTTTACTTTTTTTGCAAGGTTCTCCTGTAACCTAGAACAGGACACATTAATCCAGATGAAAGCCACAATTTGTCTTTTCCTTTAGCAGATTTTAATTTTATTCTAAAGAGTACTTGGGTTTAGTTTTAGTGAAGAAAGAACACTGCCATTCAATGCAATGTATATTCAGAAAGAACAAATTAATATAGCCATAGAACAGCCAGTTATCTTGTAAAGTGCTGTAAAACGGTACTCAGCTTTGCCACAGATTAATTTATATTTGAGTTGACAGGAAGCTGTCACTTCATACGCAATACTGTAATCTTCAGCAGAAAAAAGTTTAACCATTTTGCAAAGTTGCCAAATATTATGGGGTGGGTGTTTTTGGACTCTCTCTTAAAGACAACAGGCTTTGCCTACTATTAGCACAACCAAGCATGGACAGTAGCAGTTTTCCTTCTTCCTATCTCTTTCTCTCTACTTGTTTACTAACTTTTGGTATATAAAACCTTTGGGCAGAAGCAATCTATTTGCTTAAACTTGAAGTGTTTCGTTAACTACATGTTAGTTTTCTTTTAAAAAAATAAACAAACAACAAAAAGAAAGAAACAAACAAAAAACCCACTCCACCAAAAAATCCACCCAAACCAAAGCTGCAAACAACAGCGCCAAAACCCCAACCAACCCCCACCATACATACCTTTCCAGGAGTGAAAAAAGACTTCATTTCCGGAGGAAGATAATTTTTGGTGTTACTGAAATTCTGTAAAGAAGTGGGGGGAGAGGAAGTAAAAATCACAGCAAAAATCAATGAATGAGATATAAACATTTTTGAGGTAGTACTGAAAGATCTTCTTTTATGTCATTTATGCTTTTGACATTTTAAACCTGAATAACAATATCTTGGAAGAGGAAATCAGTGTGTACACATACATAAATATTTATGAAAACATATGCAAACATACATACATTTTCAACTACATTATAATAGGGAAAAGTCTGAAGTTACAAGAACTATTGAAAAACCCCTGAATTATAACTAACAAAGATTTAAAAAGACTTATCTCAAGAAAAAGTAAGTGCCACAGTATACCTTGTCAGGTTGAGTAAAATATCTGGCTGGAAGTACAGGGTCTTTAGGGGATTCCAAACTGTATGTTGTACTCTTTGACATAATGATATTCATTGCTACATCACAGACTGTGTATAGTTTCTGTATAATAAAATTTAAAAAAACAAGCAACACTTTAGAAGTTCATCAGAAATCTTGACAAACGACAGCATCTTTTGAACACAGAACTCAGTTTAAATGCAATTACCTTAAACATTTAACATTAGCCTGCATCTCAAACAGTGTATCAGAGGGTACTAAAATATAGGAGCAGAAGACAAAAGCACTTTAAGCTCAGCAGCTGAAAAGAGCTAGCTTCCATGATCTTTCTACACTTAAGAGTAGTGTATGCCATGCTTTCAAAGAGAAAGGTTTAAAAAAAAATATCTCATCTCTGTGATAACAGAAAAGTGACAAATCCGTACATTATGTTTTGCAAAAAACCTCAAACGCAAGATCAAGGTTTGATATATTCACTGCACAATCCACTCTAGAGACATCTAGGGCACATGTTTTTCTTCCTATACTAAGCTGACTTTTGCATGCTTAAAATTAAATATTACAAAGCCCTTTAGTGGATGATTTAAACAGTAAAAATTATAGTTTACATATATTTAAAGTTAACCTTTAATAACCTTACTGAGACAAACAGAAGGACTGCAAACTATTACAACTCCCTTGCAAATGCGCAAGATCTACTGTAGCATTGGAAAATAACTGTCATCTATACTACAATAAATACAATCGTTACTTTATATAAAGTATCATCTCCCACATACAATTCTATTGAATGACATTTTAAAGCTGGTATATAAAGAAAAAGCAACTCATTTCCAGAAGCAGACCAGAATTACATGCAATTTCCCATCAAAATGTATCACCTACTTCATTCATTTTTGGATCTTCTGGTCCTTGAGCATCCTTAGTCTGTTTGATATTTTCTACCATTTTTCTGATAAACGCGTGACTGTTGTTTTCATTTTTAGCCATCAGTATTTCCAGTATGAACCACAGGCACCTAAAGAAGAAATGCAGTACTCCTCATGAATAAAAATGCAAAAGAAATTCTTTTAAAAAGCATATTTGAGAAAGTGGTTTACTCTAGCTTCTACTACTGCTATGAATTTGAACCAGCTTAACTCTGGGAAACCCATTATTTAGAAATTAAGGTAGGATGAGCAGATGATGAAGGTAAGATATCACAGAGCACTAAAAAAAATATATACACTATTTCTCACAATATTTTACAGAAATAACTTCCATTGTTATGTGGACTGGACAGTTTATCAGGGTACCACAATGAATTAACATTTCACTTACAATAAAGTTATATTGTTTTAACACCATTAAAAGTAGCCTTACTCTTTAATGTCCTTGAGTTGTTCAATGTCCTGGACTTTGACATAATCTGGGTCATGAGCTAGAAGATGGATAGTATAAGGAACAACATACTCTGGTAGAAGTGACAACAGTTTCTCTGAAAAGCAGAAGAAAGATGCATCAGAAGACTACATACCAAGAAATACTATTTTCTACTACAGAGGGAAGCAAAATTTAAAGGTCAGCATACATTAAGATAAAGTATAGGAACAAATGGGTCTATCATTTCTTTATGATGTTGTATCTCATGGTTGATATGCAGATGTTTCATGCATGCAAAAATTAGGATTTTACGTATCTCTCACTCAGGGCTGTGTATTTTCTAGCTACCTTGAGAATACAGCTACAGTCACCCCCTACTCCTAATCATTTCCTCAGTTCAAAGCCTGTAGTCATAAAGACTTTGAAAAACAGGAATGAGGATAGATCACAAAATCCATGTTAACTGCAAGATGCGAAACCAGCACAATTGCAGGATAAGCTCCTGTTCTTCCTTTGGACATTGCAGTGTACAGCCTCACTGTCAGCAGAACAGAAATAAATGCCCTTTGCATTATAAATGGCCACAGCCTCTCTCATCTGCTTAAAGAAAGAACAGGAGGTAACTTGAAAGCTTTAACAAAGTCGTAGTGGACCGAGTCTGAAAGGCGTAATTCCACTTCAACAGAGCAGCACAACTGAACTACGACATTCAAAGCATGCAACACTTTGTCTAGCATCCTCTGAGACTTGTAAGTAATCCTAAGCAAGGACTGCAGAAGAAAGTCTTTCCTATATCACAACACTTAGATGGCCTGTCTTCCACAGGGATTCAGAAGTAAGGATTGTTGCCAAAGACGCTCTCAAGAGTTATGATCACAACATACACATTCCATAAGGCAACAAACAAATTCCTGAGCTAATCAACACTATGGAGATTGAACTTCAGCACCTCAAAATTTGATGACAAAAATCAGGATAAAAAAAGGTCACAGCCCACAGGGCAAGGATAACAAAAAGACAAATTATATATCAAAAGTCAAAAAGCATTTTGCAGAAAGTATCCACGCTGCTTTCTTCAGCCTAATGACTGCGAAGAACTGGAGGATGCACAGCTCATCCAAGTTATTTAACCTATAACCTGTGCAACAGGCAGGACAATAAGCAAGGAAGGCATGCTATTATTTTATGTATTATATTATGGTACAAGCATGAGGCTGCCCAGGGAAGTTGTGGATGCCCCATCCCTGGAAGCGTTCAAGGCCAGGCTGGATGGGGCTTTGAGCAACCTGGTCTAGTGGGAGGTGTCCCTGCCCATGGCAGGGGGTTGGAACTCGATGATCTTTAAGGTCCCTTCCAACTCTAACCATTCTATGATCTGATCTTGAGTGCTTGTGGCAAAAGCAAAATCAAAGTATTAACATGACTATGGATAAACACTTGAATGTACATGTCAAGGAAGGAGGGAAATTCCTGGCTCTGCTTTTTGAAAAGAAAAAAAAAAAAATAAAAATCACATTTTTGACCTAGTGAGTGATCATGAAAGATGTGACCAAGTCTGGAAAACCTCCTTTTGGTAAGCTTTTAACTACCCCATATTAGGTTATGAACAAGAAGTCCAAACATCTGTAGATCATCATATGTAATATTCAAAAACTATTTTAAATACATTAGAACACTGATATTTTTATCTCTAATCTATGTATTCATATGAGATGCGCTTGACAAATAATGTGGGCATCAAATAAAATACACCATTATTTCAGATTTCATAAGGCTAACTAATTGCCATGCATAAACCAAGTCTCAATCTATCCCATTCTTAAAGGTCTGCATAAATAGGCATAACGCACAGCCTACATAAAATATTTGGATTCATAATAGCAAGGACAGCATTCAAAATTAATAAAGGCTCACAGAAGATAATGCTGTCAAGTTTCAAGGATACATTTTTAGAAAGCCATTGCTGTTGATGCAGTTAATTATCAAGAGTAATCGCTATACTACATAGACTGTAAGCCATTATAAGGTTTGAAAGAAACAATAAAATCACCCAATTTCTTTCTATTTCACACTGTATTTATGCAATTGAAATCCAATGTACTTTGCAAAGCAGTTTTTAATGAGTTGTAACTGACATCGCACTATGAACTTTAAAAGCATCCTTCACTTCTTCAAGCACTCTCCTGCATTTTAGCCAGCAGCTGTTTGCTTAACTGAATACTAAAAAAAAACCAAAAAAAGATGTGGCAGGGAAGAAAAAGAACATAATTATCATTTCAGAACACTAGCAAAATCAGCTTGCCTTAGACATGTCCCAGGCAAACCAACACACTATTATTTATATTAATTAGCAACTTCAATAGAATGCTCATCAAGAGCTCATGAACTCAGTGTTTCATTAACTTCCTGCCTTGTACAATTTCTAATATAACTATAGTAATAATTCCAACTGCGTCTGGAAACACAGTGAACCAGATCCAGACAAAACAGCAAAAGGATAAATATTGACACATATTATATTTAACCCCTGTCACAACAGAAAAAAAAAAAATTATTTATATTTTCTTTCCTCATCTCTAATGAAGACACAACCCAAAAGGTGAGATGGCTTTACAGACATGAACTACCAGCACTTGAAACCAGAATGTGCCAAAACTCCTTATGACAGGCTTTATGAGAATTTTTTTTTTTTAACAAGTTTCTTTCCTAATCTTTACTCTTGTCATTTTTCTGCTTACTGTAAAGTAAAAAGCCCAGCCTTAGAAAACCAAGATTTCTATGAAAGACACAAGTCTGTACCCAGATGAAACTAGTAATAGATACAGAACCAAAATAAGTCTTTTCTTGAGTGGCTTCCACTCAGAATAGCAGTTAGAGGATTCAAGAGGCCTGAGAGTAATTCCGGCCAGCCTGTAATAGGTCAGTAAAATGCCTCTTGCCTCCATACTACCTGGTACTAGACCTCTGGAAGTTTTCTGTCAGCAAAATACACAGAAGTTTACCATCTTTTCAACAAATGCCGCAAAATACTGAAAGATATCCTCCTCACCTGTACCAAGTTCTCAAGAAAAAAAAAAAGAATTACAAAATCACATTCATAGATTCAGAAAAATAGCTGCATCAATCAAAATGCAGATTCTCAGCCTTAGTTTTTTGTGGAAGCTTTTCAAAGGAGGTACTATCGTCATCACTACCCTGAATTACTGCATGGCCAGCAGGAAGAATGACAGTATGATCTTACCAGAACTGAGCTTCAGCTGCCCTACTGCAATAACGATATATTTTTTTTTTAATACATTTTATTTGTTAAAAGTTCAGACTGGTAAATCTGAATGTCACAAAGTTAACATTGTAATCCTCAAACAATGCTGCAACCTGTATTTAATCCAGAATCCTCACAGATTATAGCACATATAAAAGCAATGGCATCACTCAAGGCACATTTTTTAGCAAGAAAAAAAGAGCCAGGCACACTTTGAGATCTTACAGGATAAAAAGAATCACACGCATCTATTGTGCTCTTAACTTCTGCTACAGGTTTTTGACAGTAACTCTGGATCATCTATCTTCATATAGTTAGGAAATCAGAGATTACTTTTAATCATATAAGAATTCTCATACTTTCATCCTACATAGCTTTCAACTACATCCTACATAGTTTTCAACTTTAAGGAGGAATAGGCTTAGGATGAGTTAAAGGCATTTGCTCAATGGATTTTTCTTTTTCACATGTTATTGAGGAGAGAGAAAAGCACAGCTCTTGTTTCTTTTTTTAAGTCTAATTAACAACACACAAAAGGATTTCAATGTAGACTTATTGTCTGATCAAAGTCTAAGGGGACTAAGGCACATTCAGACTGACATGGCTAATATAAAGTCTGTGATTCATAAATGCAGAAGGAAATCAGTTATCTGACAGCATCTGTGAGATCAGATTCACAAAACGGGTCTGGTCTATCCTAGGATGAGATGAAAAAATCCCCTTCATTTTGCAAAGGCCAAACCATCAGTAATCTTTCAAAGAAATAAAACTTTCAAAATCTCTTATTCAGAATGCCCATAGCTCTTCATAATGATCTACTTTTTTCTATGACCATACACCAGTGTTGTCATACTGTATGTGTGTAGCTTTGAGTAAGTCAAAAGGGAAAAGGACTGACTTTGTAGAAGAAAAATAGCTAACATTAGTCCGTAACAACTTACAAAGCATTCCCACGATCAGAATGCTGGCACTGGGAAGAAAGAATTACATAAAATCCTCCTGAAGTGCCCACAAATATAGCCCTTTGACAGCATAAGACAAGATAAGAAGCTACTAAATATAGCAGTGCAAATCCAGTGAATTTAGTACAGCATTTATGTCATTAAGATTGCGTATTATTAATTGTTGAGGTAAAATTCATCATTGTTACTTCACTTACAACATCATTAAGTTCAAACAGTCCACATAACTACCTTGAAAAACTACTTCACTTCCAATGTACTTAGGCATAAGCATTTATACAGCTTTTAACGTAATTGAAGGATCTCAGAAATGCCTGTTAAAACTCAAAATAAAATCTGGACTCTATTTTCAGTTTTCGTTAGATACCTGTAAGTGAAATTTACAGCCATTCTATGTATAAAAACAGAAAACCATCAATATTTTCACAGTCTACTCACATTTACATTTTAACTATAGCACTTGTACCAAAAAGGAACTTTTATTCTCTTACCACTAACTGCTGCATGTTGCTTCAGATATTCCCTTCTGACATTTATGTTCTTCACAAGGCACTGCCTAGCATGAGCTCTTCTTTCTTTCACTGGATCTTTTGCACACAGTGCACAAATAGCCATATATTCTAGTGGCAGCCGTAGTCTAGAAAGGCCTTTGTGAAGTTTCTGAGCAAATATTTGTCTCACTTGGTAACATTCATCCTATTAAAAAAAAAAGTACAAACATAAAACATAACAGTAAACTTTTCCGAAAATAATACAGACTGAAATAAAACATGAAAGCCTGGGCAGATATGCCAAAATCAATTTCAGACCTTGCAGCCACAGAAACATAGAAATTTTAAGAATGCTTTTAATGCCAATTCAGACCAATTAAATTGAATTAATCAGTTGAAACTCCCCTTAAGATCAGGAGAAGAGTTAATGTTCAGAAACTGTACAGGGAGATATACTCAGGACCCAAGGCCTAATTTAACATAGTATTGAGGCATAGAGTTAATGAAATTGTTTACAATAGAACTGCTTGCTCTGTGGAGGCAAAGTCAAAGATCTGCACCAAAAGAGTGTTTAGCCCTCAGTAACCACTGTGTTGATTTTACTACTGCAGTTTCACAGATTTTCATCAAGCCATTAATATTAGAAACTGAATGAAATTCAACAGTATTACCAGATAAGATAAGGTCGAACATTGAAGAGAGTACCAAACATTTCCATCATATTGTGGAAATCTATGAACTATGACTGACCACAACAGAGAAAACAGAAACCCTGAAATACCTGCTCTAGCCAGAGTTGAAGCAAACCCAAACTGTGAGACCTACTCAAGATCTACTGCCTTTTTATAGCAAACTCAGCCCCTAGCAGAAGGCTAAGATACAGCCCCCTTTTTCTGCTCAGTAAAATCACCTAAGTCTAAAGCCTTTGGAAAGCTTGGAAGAGACCAGTGCCTAGTTGGTACACTGACAAGGAAGCAGGTCCTCCTTGGCTCTGGGAACAAAGGTGAGTATAATTCATTGTTACTGGTGGTGTTCTGTGGCACAAATTGGAAAGATTATTATTTCTTCACCTTTTAATACTGAGAATAAACTTAAATTCAGCTCAGTTACACTAGCTCACTACAAAAGGGGACCAAACTCAAAGTTCAATGTTTCTTATAGCATACAAATAAACACCATATGTTAGTCCAATTTTAAATTCAAGGTAGATAGGTAATGTTGATTAATCAGAAGTTCACTATTTAAAAGTGTTTTAAATATATATGTATATTTGCAAACCACCACATACTCCCCCCCTCAGACACAACTCTGATTCTTGAAAATGGATGAAGACTTGCTTAAACAATTAAAACACTCTCAGAGTTGACAAAAGAAACCGAAAAAGCTTTGGGATTTTTTTTTAACAAATGAAACTTATGCAATCTAAAAGATTTATTCTACAATTAAAATTGTGTTTTCAACAGCAAAGCTTATTAGATCTTAAATCTGGTCTTAAGGCCTGTTAAGCACTGACGTACTTAGCACTATCCTCAATTATTTTCTATTCAATTTCAATATGATGCTCTGCTGACATCAAAATTTGTTCTGCAGATCAAAGAACTTAACTGCTGGTGAGCTTATAGGTTTGACCAAACACATACATAACTTAATTGAAAATGACTAAAACTACATGCATTTAACGATCACAAAGTCTCTGTCTACCAGTGCAACTTTAATACAGCAATTAGCGATAACACTTAATTATATATTCTGCACTGTAGTCACTCCACATTACAAAATGGCACTCAGAGACAAAAAAAAATATCAAATCCAGCACAGAATCATAGCAGAACCTGCGCAACCATTACAGACCTTAAAAATTAAGCTTTTCATTTGTTTAATCTACTTCCTGTCTGTTCACTTAAAGAAAATTTACTGTAAAATAAATTCTGTAATACTACAGTTGGCCTCAACATCCTTGTTTGTAGCCAGACTTGATAGTGTTACGAATGAATAAACTTTTATAATACTCAGTGTCTACGACCAAGAAATGAATTCCAATACTAAACATTCTAAGCATAAACATAAATGTATGCATGTACACATGTAGCACTTAAAAGTGCAAAAGCCACCGAAACCATTACAGTTACTCTTCATCTAGGGATCTGAACTCAATGGCCTGGCAGAGAGAAAGGAAACTGCAGAAGACCTCAACAAGATCTGGAGAAGTTGACCATAAATATTCAAAATCTATTAGGAGTTGCAGAGAAAAGTAAAAGGCAGAATTCCTGTTTTGACAGCTTACAATTGGACAGGCTGGATCAATGCGTTGAGGCCAATGGTATGAGGTTCAACAAGGCCAAGTGCCAGGTCCTGCACTTGAGTCACAACAACCCCAAGGCAGCGATACAGGCTTGGGGAAGAGTGGCTGGAGAGCCGCCCAGTGGAAAAGGACCTGGGGGTGTTGGTCGACAGCCGGCTGAACATGAGCCAGCAGTGTGCCCAGGTGGCCAAGAAGACCAACAGCATCCTGGCCTGTATCAGGAGTAGTGTGGTAAGCAGGACTAGGGAAGTGATTTTATCTCTGTACTTGGCACTGGTGAGGCCCTGCCTCAAACATCGTGTCCAGTTTTGGGCCCCTCACTACAAGGGGAAGGAAGACATTGAGGTCCTGGAGTGTTTCCAAAGAAGGGCAACAAAGATGGTGAGGGGTCTGGAGATCAAGTCTTATGAGGAAAGGCTGAGGGGCCTGGGGTTGTTCAGCCTAGAGAAAAAGAGGTTGAGGGGAGACCTTATCACTGTCTACAACCTCCTTTCAGGTAGTTGTAGAGAGGCGGGGGTCAGTCTCTTCTACCAAGTAATAGGAAATAGGACAAGATGAAACAGCCTCAAGCTGTGCCAGAGGAGGCTTAGACTGGATATTAGGAAAAATCTTTTACACTGAAAGGGTTATTAAACACTGGAACATGCTGCCCAGGGAAGTGGTTGAGTCACCATCCCTGGCTGTATTTATAAGACGGGCTGGCATAGAGCTTAGAAATATGGTTTAGTGATGGTATTATGTCAGTGTTGATAGTTGCACTAGATGATCTGAAAGGTCCCTTCCAACCTAGACAATTTTATGATTCTGTGAACAGATTTTGATCACTGGGATCAGAAGAAGAAAACACAACATGCAAACGCTATATTGGCAAGGTAAGTCTAGCATGGTATTATCCAGCTAGAGTATCCTTTCCGGAACAGAGACAGATCTTATTTGTCAGTAAGTGGCTACTTTCCTCTCTACTAGTTTTTGTCTGAATTGTAAAAATCTTTAGAACTCATTTTGACATTAGACTAACATTTCTATTAGGTTTTGGAATAGGAAGACTAAAAAGTACCAGTCCTCACTTTAGGTGTAAAGACCTTCAGTTATTACCAATGCATTTATGAATTTTAAGTTTAGTTGTATTTCTCTTGTTTTTCATAGTGTTTGGGAACTAAGTAAGGGCTCCTTTCCATAGCAATACAGAAACTTAAAACCTACATAAACATTATTAAAATAATATATAAGCCTAATACAGACCGCCTTACCCTGGTTAGTCTAACTGTACCCAACTCCAAACAATTTAAGAACTATAAAAGTTAGTCTGTGTGAAAACAAACAATATCCACATAGGAGCATTACTTCATATTTTCTAATATTAAATGCCATTTTCAAGTATTCTGATGTTCAAAATAGGTTGCAGCTTTTAAAGCTTTAGCTAGTCACAGGAATTAAGGTCAAGAATAGAATGTCACTTTTACTGAAGGTATCTTCTGGAAGGCATTCCTTTCAGAGGATTTCTTGGCTTTTGTTAAGTCAGGAGAATACCAACAGTTTCACAAGCAACACTAACGTGAGTTCCTCCATATTTGCCTTACTCTTGGGGTGTGAATCAATTTCTGTAAAATTTCCTAAGTCTAGAAGACAGGAACACAAGAGGATCTCTATACCTTTACTTATAATTTGAAAGTTATTTCCTTTCTGCTAGTTTGGGCTCAAAGGCAGAAATTAAGGATGACAATTCCAACATCTATCGAGAAATCTCTCCCTATCTCTTCTAACATTTAAAAGATGCCAGCTATCTTTGTAGGCCTCTATGTTCCAAATATATTCTACCGAAGTATCAAGAAACCAGGGTCATTGTTGTCTCCACAGTCCAACATACTTTCTATTGTCTCATTTTAACTTCTAATAATGTCACAATGCAGCTGAGGTATTACTTTAAATCAATACTGAATTCCTTAGTTTATCAATATTCTAACGTTTCACTACTCTAAGTTAGCATTCCCCCATCGGGCAGCCTAGTACTATAGATCTAATGCTCATGCAAAAAATCAGTCCTCAAGATTATGTAATGGAAAAATAAATTCACGCCAAGGCTGAACATTTTGCATAAAATCAGATTAGCAGAAGTATACACAACATACAGAACAAACAACATATATACTCATACATTTGCTGATAACCCACAAATCCCACCTAATTTCCTTACATTTATGGCTAGCGCACACAGTTGGTACTGTTCTAAGGTGATGATTTCGTGGTAACAAGGTTCTTGTGCCAGCTTCACAATAGCATTCCCTGCAGCCAGCCTCAACCGAGACATATCAGGTTTACTGAAAAACAAGCACATGGATTATGAAGGTTAATTAGTAAAAAAATATTTTAATTAATTAAAATCCAATAACTTTGCACTGCTAAAAAGAAGGAAAAGTTTCCATGCACGTAGTCACCCCAACCCCCCCCCCCTCAAATCAACAGCAGAAGTAACTTCAACCCAAAAGTTGTTTCCATGGCACCACATTTTACAGCCTATAACCACATACCTATTATCTTGCCCCAGCTTAGCAATGAAAATATTCCTTGAAACTTCCTAGAAGTTCCTCATGGGTTTGAAAGAATTTTAGCTGTGCACTGGACCAGCACAGTCCAAATTGCCCCTCGGAGACCTCTTTAGCTTATAAGATACTTCTCTTCTCCTTCAGCAGGGGGCTCCTGCCAAAGAAGTAGCCCATTTCTAGTCCCTGAAGTTGCCAAACTTTATGTAGCAATGATAGCTCAAGTCAACATAAATTAAGATTAATTAGGTATTACGATAGGTGACTAAGTGAATTGTGTTTTTAAGACAATAGCAAACCGGATTCAGCAAGTGAAAACATTTTCTACATCCTAAAAGTATTGTTACTGGACTTGCACATCCCAATTGCACTCTAGCAAAATACTCCAAGCATTTGCTAGTTTTTATATCAAAAGATGAACGGGGTTTTCTGTAACTTACAACCATATTTACAAAGGTTATCAGAATATCAAAAGCGTCTTCACATGAGCTTTACAAACTAATATCCACTTAACACGTGTATTAATAAACTTAGTTGAGCTTTCACTGTTCTTAGCAAATTTATTTCTGTAAGCCATATTACTTCTGCCTTTCTTCATATCAAACAAAAGAATTAAGAAGTCTTATGCATCGCTTACTTAAAACACTAATGAATTCTATTCAGAAGTAACAAGTACAGCTTTTTCCATTGATAACTTGGAGCAGGAATCAAGTCGTATTCTTATTTAGAAATAATTATTCATTGAAGCAGGACAAATACTAACTTCTCAATCATTTGCCCTTTATCCTTAGGAAGAGCAAACACTGTATTCGTAAATCCATTATCATGAAAACTGTATAAAGCATTTAAAGAGTGAAATAAAAAAAACATCATTAAACACAGAGCACATGATAAAAATCTCTACTAAAGAGTTTAAGCCTTAAAATATATCTAATCAGGCTTTATACACACCTCAGTATTTTATGAAAACGACAATATTTCAAAAAAACCCAACAAATAGATCACAAGCAATCAAGTGACAGGACAAAAGCTGAACTAACTTTCAAACAAGGCATGAAGATTAACATGGCAACGTCTAGTTCTTAAAGCTAAATTTCACTTTAAATCACATCTAGTGTGATAAGTGAACCCCATAAAGATTCAATTTTTGCACCTCACTGACAACTGACCAATAATTCCTTACAAGTGCAGAGTGACTAAGCCAAAGGATAAAATTAAAAACCTTCAATCTTCCTCAGCTTTGGTAGCAAAAATATTTAATTCTGAAAACTGAATCAAAGATATTTCACATAAAAGTTGGCCAAATCTTTAGAGAATATACATATCACAGAAATACCGACACGCATGCGTGCATGCTGTGGGAAGAAAGACGAGGACAGCATCAGTTGTGAATATTATTCTTACAGCTGAAGATGAAAATCAGATCTGTCTTATTCCCCAAAAGGATTATCTTAGAAGAAACTCAATTGAGGATTTGTTTTTTATTAAATTGTTATAGCCAAAAGCTTTCTGATTTGCATTATCCCAAAAGACACAATTATTAGGGCTGAAATAAAAGCTTATGTATTATGTAATTGCAGGTTCTGATTCCTTCTACTAATTTTGAAAAATAGTACCAAAGATGCCGTTGTCCTACCAGAAGCTCTCTAACAGACAAAAGAGGGACCTGGATATTTGTTTTCTGGAGTGCTATTACTATTGATGAATACCACATGTTTGAAGTAAGAAAAAAAAAGGAGTGCAACAACGTAGAAAGATTTTATCAAGTGCAAAACATAGTCTTAATTAAGGTGGTGGGCTGTACAAAGATAATCCAAATAAATGCATCTTGAAAACTTATCTGCTGCATTATCATTTTCTCTCACTTAAGAAGCTAGCAGTTAACATTTCTCCTTCTGCTCCAGAAGATAAATGCCAGTGCCCAATTCTCCATGTTCCATGGAATAAAAACTGTCTTTTGACTACAACCTCTGGAAGTGTTGCATAGCAGATGATGTAGCAAGTTATCTACTCCACAGAACTATGAATTTCTAAACTCTGAAGTTGCAAAATAATTTTTCTCTTGGTAAGCTTCAGTTGAAGGGAAATGCAGATACCATTTCAGAAAAATCTCTATTAAGGTTCATATCTAATATCAATACTTTCAGCAACACCTCCTGTCCTCTGATACTGAAATACTCTTATTTTATGCTTAGTATAAATTAAAATTAAAATACTATTACAAAGACATGCAAGATTCAATATTTTTTTTATTTTACCTAACCACAAATAGAAAATCACTATAATCTTGAATTTTAAATTTGCAGGACTGTTTATGACTAATTAAATGAAAAAGGAAGACCTGGAAAGGATGGTTGAGATGCTGTTTATTGACAAAATTCAACAGTAAAAAATCCAACACTGGTGAATTAAACCTACATATGCTAACATCTCAAAGCATTCAGTTGTTGTCTCAAAAGCAATTCAACAAAGTCATCAATCCTACTACTTCAAAGCGAGAAGGATGAACAGAAGTAGGGATTTGTTTATTTGTTTTCCAAGTGGGACCTTACCTTCACCTAACACTCCAGACTGAATCATGCTTTGAAATTAAAAAAAAAACACAAACCCATTCCTTTACACAGTTGTGTAGATTTAAAGCAGCCTAGGGACAGAGTAATTTTTATGGCTGGTAAGGACAGTAACACCAAGATGATTACAACATGACTAATGGCCTACATGAGGTCAAAGGTCTCCAGGGCCCCACAACTTTCAGGTAATTCAATTATCTTGAGCAAATTATACATTGTTTAAAAGACAAATGCAAGCCACAAACACAAAAATTGACTCCATGTGGAATGACATCGGATCAAGTACAGTTTAAAAGATTATATTCTGTACTGAACAGGCAATTTTATTCTTTCCAAAGCCTACTCTAATTTGGAAGCAGCAGTGTCAGATTTGCACAGTAGGGCCACAGTAAGCACTGTAAGAATGAAGGTATGTTCATTGCGTTCTCAAAGGGTGAAGAATAAAGGTCAGTAAGTGTCAGCACACCAGCAAGCTCCATGCAGAACTAATGCACCTGAAACATCATCTCCTCTGCTTCAGGTTTTGAGAGTATGCGTGAGTGCAGGCAGTACAGCTCACACAGAGACAATGCAGAGCTCCCCTCCTTGCAGCTTAGAGCTTTCCCAAAATGCAATATTGCGAATCACAGAGTAGTAACAGTTGGAAGGTATCTCTGGAGGTCAACTAGCCCAACCCCTTTGCTCAAGCAGGGTCACCCTTACCAGCCTGCTTTTTAATCCTAACCCATAAGCTATCAGTTGGCTCATCATCCATCCCCAGGCAGAGCTCCGGGCTCTGGGGTGGGTTGCTTTTAATACAGAGCAACCTCCGATGTCATTGTAGCTTTTCCCCTCCCCTAAAAGCATCCTTAGCCCTCCTTTAGCACCCTAAGCCCATCCTTAGCCGCCTTTAATAACAAAGAGGTGACCACAGCATTATATACAGTTTCTATTTATAGTTATGAGTACAAAAATAATGGGAAAATTAAGTTTCTAAAATAGGAACAGTAAGGAATAATCACTCCAACCATGAAAACGCACAGGACCTACAGAACTGATCTAGTCACAACCCACTGAATAAACCAACAATATGCTCCAAGCAGTTATGTTAAAAAGGTGAACTATTTCCACTTAACTCCCTAGTAACTGCTATGAATAGTCATGTAACAGAATTTAAAGCTATGAAACAATTATTTATAAGGAACTTTTTTAAAGACAGACTACATAGTTGCTACAAAGGTAACAAATATACTAGATAATTCCCAGGTTTGCAATTTTGCACAGACAAAATAGGTTCTATCTGCATAATCACCGTATTACCCCCAAATTAAAACCTTTTTAGTCATACTGGCGCAATCCACCTATGCCCTTAATGGCTTTTGTAGACATAAACTTTCAATGTTTGGCAAGCAATAGTCGCTGACAACTTGTCACTTCTCCTACCGCAGAGGATTAAGAAAATATCCAGAAAAACAAAGAAGTTGTCTAACAATCACATAAAAGGTAAATTATTTCTTGAGACTTAATCCTCTTCACACATTTCGCTTTTCCATTCACTTCTAGAAGCCTCAAGGGATTAAAGTCTGCCTTCAAGCAGAAGTGCCTTATGTACTAGCTATTCCCACCTGGTTTACTGCAACATGTTATTATTTTTTATTAGAAAGCCTGCCTATCGGCCTTTGGCATACACAACAACTGGTACATCAGGAAAACCAAACTCCATAAAAAAATTAAAACCAATTTTCAATGGGAAAGAGGAAGTTACACAGTTTATTCTTGCAATATGGGTAATGGCCCTTTGACAAAAGGGATATAACAAACAAAATAATGTTAGAATACAGCTATATCTACCGTGTTAAAAAACTCAAGACTCAGAAAACTTATGTAGGAATGCAACCAAGCTTACCATTAGTTCTTACGAAATAAGATGTACAAATAGCTAAGCAGTCCAACAAAAAAGTTTAAGTACTACTTTGACTAAAACTCTCCCCACTGCATCGTCAGATTGAATGGCACCATCTATCACATACCTAATTTTCCCTTGCTCTGTTAAATCTCCATCACTGTGTAATATTGTTGTTAGCAACCTCAGAGTAGAAGTTCCTGACTTGCTGTGGTTGTTCTTCATTCCTAGCAACCATCGAACCATCATCTTGATGGCCTGAATCTGAAAAAAAAAAAATCATACACAGAAGTCAAATCACACCATGAATCTCATTTTTAAAATAATCTTCATCTTAATTTAATCATACAGTATTTTCCCAAGTCCTTTTTGCTGCTATGAACATAAGCCTGTCACAGCTGCAAAACATAATTTAAATACTGAAAGATAACTAGACATACATTCACTAGACAGCAACTTTTCACTGAAAGTCTCAAGCATTTATTACAGCAAATAAAAAAAAAAAAAATCATACAGCATTCAGTTAGTTTGAACTGTTTCTTCTACTAAGCAATCACATATTCTGTCCTGTGAAAATATTATCTTAACTGAGCTTACATCCATTAAACACTGGAATAGGCAAAACAATTTATACTTAAGAAAGTGTTACTGGATCAGAAAGCAGAACACATTTTCATCTTCTTATATTTCTATAATTATTGTGCTTAAACAACCCCTATATACTCTTTATTTATATATGTAATATTTGAATTTAAATTTAGACATGTAAATTAAACACTTCATAAGATATTTTGACTGTTAGAGTATCAACCTGTATTAAGATAACTCATCCCAGAACAGAATATTTCTTTCACAGCTATTTATAAAAAAACCATCGAAGCCTGTTACTTAGGATAACTTCTCTTTTGCCAAAGGAAACATCAAGTATTTTGAGGCAAGCTTCTAAAAGTATGCAGAATCCGGCAGCTATCATGAAGCACTGAATAATTTCATGTTTCTTTAGCGAAAATAAAGCATGAATTTGGAAATTAAGTTTGTTTTAGTATTTGAATCCCTTTGTCCTATCATTTTCCATCTATATAAGAGCAGAGACAATAAAGAAAACAAAAAGAGGAGTATCCTCTTACAGCAAAATGAAAATGCTCATCTGAATCACATAGACGTCCTTGGAAAAAAAAAGAAAAAGAAAAACAATCCAGCCTAAACACTAAACCCTGAAGTTCAAAAATACAAAACCTAAAAGCTTTAGAAAAATTAAGACACTTTTTGTACATGGTAACCTCAAATTTTCTCCTTAATGGGAAAGGCAGTTCTAATAGCTTTTATATAAACTTTCATAATATCACCAAATGAAATTCATCATAGAGTCAATCTATTCCATGTAACAAATTGATCACAATGGTCCCTTCAGATCTAAAGTTCTAGGATTGTCATCTACGTATGAGTTTATTTTTTAGCACTGCAGCCCATTTACTCCACCTACAGAATTCTAATTCTATTGGGTAACACCAGCACGAGGTAGGATGTTTGTTCTCAAGAACTCAAAATGCAAATAGAGTTTTTGGAACAGAACTGAAATAGTTTTGCCTTGGCTTCCAAAGGGTCTTCCACTGAAATAGCTGTAGGTATCCACCAGAAGATTTTAATAACAATAAAAACAACAACAATAATAAAAGCAACAACAACAGCAGCAACAATTTTTTTGGCCGCTTAGCAATTCGGTTTCTCCATGTCATAACCAGTATCTGTAACCATTAGCGCCCCTCATTTATTGGAAGGGCAGAAACACGTTAGCCCTATTTGGTCTTCAAGTACATGACATATTCCGACAAGGAACAACCACATGTTACCCTGTGCCCTGACATCTCTGGTCAGCTCCCAAGCAATTTCTATTTTAACCTTTGCTTCTCTGTTCCTCCTCCACAATTCCCTTCCTCCAATTTTACTGTCCAAATCTACCCTAGTCTTCCTTCCACGTCCTTAACTCCTTCAGAATTCTCCCCTGACCCCACTATATCCCCTGTTTCTTTGGGGTATTAATGATGATGTGATGAAATTCCAGCAACCCTTCAGAATTAAGCATTCCCATGAAATTAGTACAGGTCATAAGAATTCCCCCAGTCACTTCTTCTGGCTACCTGAAGACTTAAACACAACGTGAGTTTGCATTGCGCTCATGTTTTAAATTTCTTCTTTGCAGCCAAACAGGATAACTATCAAAGGATAATTCTAGTTGCAAGGAGTATCAGGTGGTCTCCAGTCCAATATCCTGCTGAAAGGAAGGTCAGCTATAAAATCAGACCATGTTGGTCTCAGTTTTATCAACTGTAGTGTTGAAAGCCTCCAAGAATGGAGACTGCCCAGGTTCTCTTGGCAACCTGTTCCATTGCCTGACTGTTCTCAGGCTTTTTCGTGATATCCAGTCTGGACCTCTTCTTTCATTGCATCCCATGAGCCTAGAATTCTCCTCTGAGATTAAAAATTATTATACACAAGATGAAAATATCAAGAAAAGTCAAAATATAACATGGGTCAGAACCATATCAGAGGCCACAAATGCCTGCTTTGTACTCAACTTCACAGCACAACACAAACTAGGTGTATTTGAAGTGCAAGCAAAAGTGATAAGATGTTATAATTTTTGAGATAGTGAATATAATGTGACAGATCTCTGATTTGTCGTATGAGAAAACGACAATTAACTGCTACCTTTACATAAACATAGTAAATAAGTATTAATTTTTAAGGTTAAAATTAACAGTTAAAAATAATCAGTTACAACCCTCTTCTCTGATCTAGAGGTTATCATCATGCCTCCATTGTAAGAGCATAATGAGCTCCCATCCCATGTAGTGATTGTAGAAACACTGTCTTCCCACTACAACGACATTATAACAGCTAGCTTAGGTTTCTACTACTTGAGTTTTCAGAGCCACAAATGCTGCAGGTTTCTGCAGTAGTGAAAAATGAAACAATGCTCACCTAAAGCACAGTTAGAAAAATAGGATGAGAAACCAAATATTGCAGTGTACATAGATGGAAGCAAGAAATATCACTGCTACTACATAAAGTCTCAACCACTGGATGGTGCACAGACATATGGTGACTGCCAAGAGAGATTACTGCTTTAGAGCAGACACTCAAGTGCCAGGTGTAAGAATCCAAGCTTAATTCATACAACAATTAATCCAATTCTAATCCAATATTTAGTACTGTACTGAAACACTTCTCTACAGGCATAATTTAATTAAGTTTTAACATTCAAAACTAAGGCTAGCCTGTATCAGTCTACATCTGTTAGGCTGGACAATACTAAAATTCATCAGTCCTTCCCCCTTTCATACTTAAACTTGTTAGTTTTAAGACCCCCATTAGATATATTACACAGTCATATATTACATATTACACATTACATGTTACAAAAGGAGAAAGAGGCTTTTCAAACAAGAATGAAGAAAAATACACTGTCAGAGAGAAATCATTTATAGACTAATGGTGTGGCCTGCAGCATTCATTAAAGGTAGGCTTCTCGGTGGTAATAAATGCTAATTAAATTTGCAAATCAATTTTCACAATAACCTGTTTTCATTTGCCAATAAATGCTTCTTACAGATTTCAGGCTTGGCTTCAACTTCAAATTGCCTCAAGACTTTCTATAAGCCAATTCCATTCCAAGTAGTGAAATGTATGAGAAGTTTTATCAACATAAAAGAGCATTTTAGAGATATTACAGCTTCACAAATCATTTAAAAAAATTAAGAAAACCAATATTTACTACTTCCAGTTACATGTACAATTACTGAAGTGAAATCATGTCTATTTTAAACAAGCAGTTCATGAAACCAAACCAAACATGCATTCTTTTAACATTTTTTGGAGTGTACTGCATAACTATGGAATTGCAGAACTACAAAAACTATCCTTGCTGTAGTCAAACAAATAAAAAGCTAACAAATTCCAAACACGACTGAGCATTTCCAATAATGAGTTCTGTACCAAGCCAGAAACCAAAGTACTTGGTAAACCAGCAGAGGACGTGGTATTCTACAGAGTTTAACAACTTCAAGAAAGGAGGCAAAGAACTTTTTTAAACCACCAGAGCGACTTTATTCAAAAGGCACTAGAAATTAAATGACTGCTATAATTAATTTAGAAACAGCATGCTACAAAGGACCTGCATCATTCTTAATCTGAAAGATAATGTGAAGCACAATATGTCCCTGTTCTGAAGAAAGGGCATTTAAAAACAAATACAGACATAGGATGCATTTTCCACAGAGTAAGTCTATTTCTGATTGAGTGAAATATTGAGTGAGAGTATCTATTGCCAAGTCCAGAAAATGTAATAATAAGCTTACTCCAAAAAAAGAAGCATATTGAGATGACATTTTTAAGTAAAAAAAACCAACCAAAACCCTGCCATTTTGAAGTGGGTTTTTTTCCTTAAATCTAGGTTTTTCCTCTAATACACATTGTACATAGAGAAAAGCAATGTAACACATTTATTCATTTCAGGAAGCTGACACATCCAAAACCAATTTTTTCTTTATTCCAAACAGCACTGAAAGTTTCTTGGAAAGTCCTAAAAATTCAAAAGAAAAGGGGAAGGCTTTAAGTTTAGTCTCTATGTTATTTAACTCCTATGTTAAACAGGAAGGGAAAAAAAAAATACTTTATCTTTGATAATACCTGGAATACTTAAGTGTTGCACAGAAACCCTGTGCCTATAAAAAGCTGTAACAATTCAATAAAGTATATATGTAAATGTATTTACAAAAGTGAAAAAGTAGATGCTCCCAAAAACAAATTTCTTCTGGCAATCAAAAATGCGTATGCTGGTAAGATCCTCAATTTAAAAAGTTACTTTTTTATGTTTAGAAAAGTGACAAGGAATGGAGAAAACCAGTTGACAGCTTTAGGAATGCAGATATTTAACTTTCTTTATGAAGTATTATACATACAATCACAGGAAAATACAGTACACGCTACTTACTTTAACAAGCGTTTCAGGAGACACTTCTTCATCTGGGACCCAAAGTTTTGTTGTCTTTTTTCCTGGAAGCTAAACCAAATGTTACATATTATTACACTATTGTTACTCTTCAGTGAAACCTGCTGTAACCTCCTCTTTCCTGTTTGCTTCTGAAAACTACAACAGCACTCACTAGTGAGCCTAATGCCTTCTGTATTTTATAGGATTAACTATTACAGAAGTGAGATACTGCTCTTACCTCACTATTCAAGTATCACCAAATTTAACAGTAGTTAAGGGGGGTTTGTTGCTGCTGTCATTGCTACCTGAAAACTATCGCTTTACAGTGTAATAGCCGTTGCTCTGAAAATAATTTCTGGTTTCCGTATCCAGTAGATTGGAACCTCAAAACACAGTTTTAGACAGTAAATCTTTCAACAATGGCTGACAATGCACAAGTTCTTTCATTTTGTAACCACTAGCAATACAGAAGTATTAGAAAAATTAAAATTCAGTTTTCCATTTAAACAGCATATTTTAGTTTCAAATGTGTTATGCTTCCTTAAAGAAAAATTCACAACTTGCGTGCTCAAGACAAGAGACCTAGTGAAGTCAATACCAATTTTCCCATTTTTAACAAAAGGCAAGTCACGAGCCATCAAATGCTGTGCTCCACAGCCTGTCACTTTTGTAAGGACTACCAAATTAGTACTAGTTCCTCCCCTGTACTATGGGTTTTCAATTAAGTCAAACAGTACACATGGAAATCAAAAGACAACGATATGCAAAAAGTAGAACCAACAAGCCAAAAATTTTCACAAGTACTTGCTGAGTATCATAATACAGGAGAAGCAGAATCTTAACACAAGGTTTAAAAAATACTTACCCTATCATTCATTAGCAAATCTTTAACAATAAAAGTGGCAACCAAAGATTTCAAAGGGGCAGCAAATTGGTCAGGTGCAAGCATGGCTATATGACCAATAGTAACCAAAGGTGTAATGAGATGCTCAAAATTGCTCGGATCCAGACTTTTATGCAGTGGCTAGAATAAAGGCAACAAATTCAAGTATTACTGATACAATCTACATCATACTGGGGGGAAGGGATTGAGTTCTGTACTGAGTTCTTCATATCTATTTCTATTTTGGAAACAGAATTTTAAAAGAACTAGTAATTATTTAAAGACATATTCAGAAACCTGACAAGTCTCCTACAAATAAAAAGAAAAAGCAAGATGACAGACAAAATGTCTATCACATCTGGGTACTTGAAAAAGTGGCAGCTCAAGAAGGACCATTTAGGAAACAATGGATTAAAAAGCATATTTTCTTATTGAAGAAGTGGGCATACATCTCAAGACAGCAATTTCAGAAATGGACTATGATTCAGCCTTCAAGATAAAAGGCTGACGGGCACTAATTAAAATGTACATTTGCAGTTGTAACTATAAAAATCTATTTAGAGAGTCTCTACCATAATTCAGTTTTCCATAATTTCTGTAACTATTTAAATACTTTGGGCCATCCCCAACAGGGGTAAGGAGTTATGTATGGTTCCTCTTTCCAGAAGTAGTTCACGGTTCTAGCAGACAGTGCAACACTTTGTTTTATTCTATTGTCTGTTAAAACACAAAACCCTAAACGTGATGGATTGTGGGATACAAAAAAAAAAAACCCTCTGCTACTATTTTTCATGCCAAACTGTATGAGAACAAAGGGAAAGAGGAAAAATCTATTTTCTGAATTTGATACAACTTGCCATATCAATTGCCAGTACATCCCTTCATTTACATAAGCAATATAGAAGATTAATAAAAATTAACTTTAACATTTTTATTTTACCTCAAATATCTGTGCAAACTGTGTTTCTTTGCTGGAAAATATGGCATGGATGCAGTGAATAGCATACTTGGCTTGACGAGGGGGTCCCTTTTTAGCTTTATGATGCAACACTGGAAGCAAAGCCCTTAAAAAAAATTAAAAAGAGGTAAGTAATTTTTCACAAATCAAAAATCTTCTAAAGTATCACTTCAACAAAAAAGTACAGATATACATATATACAACACAACACCTCCGCAAAAGTACCGATTGCCCTGGTTTTGACAATTTCTTCAAAGAAAGAAAAAAAAGGGTTATTTACACAGCTTGCAAGTAAAAATCGCAAACAAACCTGTTTTTTGGTGATAAAATATGCAGTAAAACAAACATTTTATCTGCACAAGTTACTAAATGCTCTTTTGGAAATCCTTTTGCTTACACATTCCCATTAAATTGCAAATAATGTTTCTACATCACCGTGTATTTAATTTAGGAAAAATCATAAGTACTTCTGAAGGACAATGATAAAAATTATATTAGTATTACTGACATATCAGCTGTCACTATTTTGGATATATTCATTCTTCAAAAACATGGCATTTTAAAGTCATTAAAATCTCTTTCCTGTTTCACCTGAAGTAATGCTTTCTTCCAAAAGAATGCAGGACAATGCTACAGCATGCAAAAGGAAGAATGAGGACTTCCAAAACGCCATAAAGAACACTACTCAGAGTAAGATACACAACTTACGATCGTATATGTGGAAAGTCTTCTTCAATTTTACTTCCTGTATTTTTGAAAATTTGTAACGCAGCTTCCGCCACTTTTTCATCATCCATTTTCAAGCAAGCCAGGAGAGATTCAAAAGTTTCAGCTGAATGAAATGAGATAGGGTGCGTAAATGAAAGTACCTGCCAAAATAAGACGAAAGCCATGTTAATATTTTTTAAACGTTCACTTATATATAATGTTCCATCAGGAGCCACTTTCTACTGCCATAGTGGAATATTAATAATACTCTGCCTGGTTTTGTCATATGATCCAGATTTCTCTTTTTCTGACTTTTTTTTTTTACTACCTCCTACACTTCTGTCTTTATGCATGTTCTCATCAGTTTTAACTTATTTCTCCAGTGACAATTTCTTCTCCTGTTATTGTGAACATGTACTTCTCAGTGACTACATCTACATTAGGAAGTACTGGCTTAAAGCAGAAGCAGGTCTTAAGAGAAACACAATTGATACTAAGGAAGCAATATTCATATTTCAGGGATTTTACTTCAGTGTGCTTCCAGAGACTCTGAACCCATGTTAACCACTGCAACACAACACATGCTTCTGAACACCACCTCGTAATTTTGTTTCTCTAAAAGGAATCCTGCAGAAATCCTCCCAGATTTCATGCTTGCTTGCTAAGTGGAACAACTGGTTGTGCTCTGAGGTTCCTCCCTCCAAAATAGTAATATAGACATACTCTATAAGGTCTCTAGTCCCTCAAGCTTTCTACAGCAGCTTATCAGATCTTGTAACTCCCCTTTAGATTCTTGGACTCCACTTTTAAGTACTAGAGCCCTCCCACGTTAAAAAAATACAACAGTAACAATTACATATATATTAAAACAAATCCTCATTTGATCCTCCCTGAAGGTTTGCCTTCTCTTCATTTTTAATTGGCTGTTGGTTATTAACATTTTTCCATATAACATTCTGACTCACGGCAAAGAAATGATTCTCAAAATCTAGGAACTTCTTCACATGCAGCTTTCCATTTCCAACAAGTTATTTCCTCCCCATTTCCTTGTATGGCATTCACTTTTCTGGACTCCTACATTTGTCCTTTCTGAATTCTTTTTATGAAGTACATGTCACTTTTTTCAGGACAATCTTAGTCCTCTTCCTTAAATCTGTCATGCCAGTTCATATGAATATTTAAGTGCTGACCTGGGAGCCTTCTGTCAAATTATATAGTCCTTCATGACACGACTCGTTCTTACTCAGATTCATTTTTGTGTTACTGGCTTTTTGCACTTTTATCTAAATGTGCACCTCTAGCTAAAGAGTATCATGGTCTCAGACGAATCTACTGGGCCCTTAATTGATAGAAGATATTCTGAGAAGTTCGGTATGGGAGTCCTTTAGATTTTGAGGCCTCTGAAATCAACACACAGCAGGACTACTCCCAACACTATCATGGAACCGAGGTGTTGCTATGACACAAGTACCTTTTAGTGGAAGTACAGGCAAAGCTGACCCTACACAGTGCTTGTAGGCTAGTCTTTGAGAGCAACGAAGTGAAACCAAAAGCCCTATGTAGTTGCATTTATTCAAAAGATGGGTTGACATAGTGCTTAGGGACATGGTTTAGTGATTTATTTTTTTTTTTAAATCAGAGATAGGTTGATGGTTGAACTAGATGATCTTAAAGGTCCCTTCCAACCTAGACAATTCTATGATTCTACGGTTCACACTTGTAACAGTATTTGTAAATAAAACAGCAATCAGCCTTTTTCCTCCTAATAAGTTTTGTACCCAGAAATGCATCTTGCTGGGCTTTGCTAACTGAGTCTCAAAGATTGAAAATAGATTGAAATAGATCAGACCTCAATTTATGAGGAACTCAAGAGAATCACAGTATTATTGTACTGATATATAAGTACAGTTCCAAAAGCAGTGTTACTGTACTCAAACACTTGAATTAACACAATAACAATCAAAACTCAGTTGCTGATATCACACACGTACCTAACTTTTGACTTCCAGAAAAACTTCTAAATGATTTAGAAGACACCTTACAGAAGATGAGCATAGAGAACAGAAACCAAATCAATATTCTTCCAGATAGTCACCACATCCTTATAACTAACAATACTGAGTGCTAATTAAAAATTTATTTTAAGTTTCACATGCTCACTGACCACCAGGGAGTACACTTGCCTTAAGCAATTCAAGACCTGCTCTGATTGCCTGGTCAGTAGGTACACCTTCATCTTCATCATCAGCTGTGCCATCTATAGACTTGTTTACTTGCTTGATAAGGGCACTGAAGAAGAGAACAAAACACAGCCTTGTATTTACTGCAATTCTACTGTGTATGACCATTTTCATAAGTTTAAGACAATCTTATTACATGAACTTATTTAAAACATAAAACATAAGCTTGTTATAAAACAAATATGCCAACTACATACATAATCTGGTTGCCCTTATCTCCTATCTGAATCAAATCTTACAAAGCATTAAGTTAAAAAACGTTTATCCATTCTGAATTAAGAACACAAATTACTCTGGAAGGATCACAAAAATAAGAAAACAATTTGAGCATTACAAGCAACTAATTCAGGAAAGAATTACGATGAAGTTACTAGCTGCTATGGATTCTTAATAATTGATGGAAAATAACTGTTTACAATGTTTAGTCTATAACCAAGAGAAAAAAAAACACAAACACCATTAAACGGCTGTGCTAAGAGATGATGAAAAATTTAAAAGACCTATTTCCTGCATATTTCACCTTGACAGTAATGCTTGGTTTTTTCTTACAATGTACCCTAGGAATGGAAATGGTGATTATCCAAACGATCCTATTAGTGAGTGATATAGGCAGCTTCCCAATCAAAAACTGAATAATATTCAGAAGATTCCTTTTCAGTATATCCTGTAAGTGATGTTTATAGCCAAAAAGAAAAAAAATCCCCAACCCCACCAAAACTCCACCAAAAATTACTTAAAAAAACAGAACCAGCTGTAGCACACCAAGGGAGAGACCTCCTAGTCAGACTTCCCAGACTTTTGATATTTTTTTTTGCCCCTAATGGGACAAAAAGCAACCATCTATTAAGAAAAAACATACAGTCTGAGTCTCAAAAATGGAGC
Organism: Tringa tobata; assembly: GCA_033628505.1. Classification (NCBI taxonomy): domain Eukaryota; kingdom Metazoa; phylum Chordata; class Aves; order Charadriiformes; family Scolopacidae; genus Tringa; species Tringa tobata. The sequence goes on from JAHREE010000294.1 coordinate 4,236,161, forward strand.
AGAAGTTTAGTGAAATTTTACAAAGGTGGGAGAAGACCAATTCTTTGGTAAAACTGAAAATATGTGCTTTTTACACCTTTTTTTTCCACCAGCCAGTCAATAGGTAGATTGTGAAATAAATATTAAAACTTAATGCCACATGTGAATATCACTTTAAATATATATATTTTATATTGCTTCTGTGAATGTGGAAAAAAGGAATTTTCAAATTCAAAGTAAAAATCCAGATACACATTGTACTTACTCCAAGATCAGAAACAGATTTTTAAGCAAAGTATCAATGGCTCCATTACATTGCTTAAACGACAGGCAGAAATTGAAAAGCTAAAGTACTTCAAAGTCAATTACTATAGTTGGAATGAACAGATAAGAATTTGCCAGTATTTAGCACTACTTGTCTCTAATAAGGTACCACATACCTCATACACAGCTGCTAAATAATCATTTCAGCAATTACTTTATTCCCCACCCATAACTTCACTGGCTTACACTTCCTTTAAGTCTTGATGCCTCAGCACCACAATCTGTACTTCCTCAGTTAAATTATGGTTTATGTCCCCATGAGCTAATATTCTGGGTGGAAAGCTTCAATGAATAGCCATGGTCAGAAATTTGTTTTAAAATAAGTCAGTCACAAACCACACTTTCCCCATCAGCTACAGAATCATTTTTACTGACAGGTTGTCCCAGCTGTGGTGAATGACAAATCAATTGTTTGTGTGGCTACATTCTGAAGGAAGACATAAAAACCCCTAAGCAAGGAGAAAGAGAAGAAAATACTGCAGGTCACCAGGCCTTAGACCGCACCCACCCAATCTATTACTGTTTATGCTTAGAGGCGAAATAAGACACCCGAATTTCAAACTATCTGATCTACAGTCAACAACACACACACAAATACCTGATGGATTCGGTATCAATGTGCACAGGAGCAATTCTCTCGAGAAGAAACTTTATCATTTCCAGAAAAGGATTTGTTGGTTGCTTTGGATTGCCCAACTTCTTTGTTATTTCCCTCTGAAATATAAGTTTCAATTAAATTTATAATCAATTCAGTTCCAAGAACATTCACATACTTTAAGAGCAATTCTTACCACACATCCTTCAGCCTGTTTGCAAGAACATGTTGGGCTAACAAGCATTTCTAACTGACTTCTTATTTTTTCATCATCTTCTAGAACTTGTGTGAACTTTTTCATGAAATCTTGAGCTTTCCCTGGATCAGGAAGGTTTCCTTTAAATAAGCAAAAGAAATCACTGTTTATATTAATAAGTATCAGTATTGTAAATTACCCAAGTTTGAAATGTCATACCAAGAAAGTTTCTATGTGTGTCTAAGTTAATCAACAAGGGTGAGGGAAAAAACAAACAAACCATAAACAAACCACAAAACACCTTAATGGGTGCAGAAATACCTTTGAGGATACCATTTTCTAAAAATTTGTGTACCCACAGACCTCCCCTGGCTATTTGCTTTCCTTGTCCTTTACATTCATTTTTCAGCAAGTCTAGTTGTTCCTGTCAATAATATTAACAGCTGAAGCTGACCTCAGAATGCAAAGCCTATACTCCGCAGAAAAATATGCTCTGTATATAGATCACCTGATATGGTAAGTGTGAAAAACATGGAAAGGGTATTTTTGCTAAATTACTCCTTTACCAAACATAAACTTATAACATTTTTAAAAAAGCTTTAAAAATGCATTTCTTAAGTCACATACTAATTTTATATTTACATTTTACATTATAACAAGACAATTTATTGGCAAAGTATTACTATACTATTTTAGATATTTCATGGGTTTGGTACAGTAGGTGTTAAGCAAAGCGGGCACAGAATATGGCATAGGACTACAGATAGTTCAAAACAAGTTGTACTAAGCATTTGATTTGCTGTATTGATTATTTTTTAATGTGACCCAGAACTTATAGAATCGGAAAAAAATTACGAACTGATCAACTTTATAAGTAAAAGGAAAAAAGAATTTGGAACATGGCAAACCAGGCAGCAAGATTCAGATTTTCCTGCACCTTTTTTCAAAAATGTACATAGCCTTAAGCATTATTTTTTTCTTCCATAACAGTTCACATTTTTTTAAAAAAAAAGGTTGATTTAAAAACAAAATTTCAGCATCGTAAACCAAATTTTCTTATTATTATTGGTTTTAACGCTATTGGCATAGTAGGCTGGGAGGAACAAGAAGTGTTGCTTTGGGGTTGGTGTTTTTTCTTTGCCAAGAGTTCAGGTTACATAGTTCTTCAGTTTCCAAAGTGCCATCCCTGCTACTGTAACCCAAACTCTTGCATTCTCCCAACAGTGCTTACAATACCAACACCTCAAAGACAGGCAAATCAGTAGATAGTTTAATAGGTTAGTTAACATCAGTTAATATATATTCTGTAGTATATGCTAATGAAGACACTAACACCCTAATAACCTAGATTCTGAATTAGTCCACAACAGATGCAGCCAAAATGTCACATAAGATTCATAACTGGAGCCTTTTTACAGGAAGGAAGTAATTCTGCTTACTGAAGCTTCTATAAGGTTATCTCAAATGACTTTTAAAGCAAGACAGCAATATATTTCAACTGTAATTTCTAGACAGTGTAAATACTTCAACTGACTTACTTGTTATAACCATCACTTTTGAGAATATAGCTTTACTGCTGGCGTCTGTCTGCAAGTCATAAAAGAAAAATGGATTAAGTTAAAATTTTACATTATATATTTTCAATTGAATACTGGGTAAAATTCCATAATCTCCTATCAACAGGTCAGCACCCATCATTTTCCTACCACATCAGTATGTTAGAAATCAAAACCACCCCTGAAAGTTAATGCTAGACAGTTACAAAAAGTAGAAGATAGATCATGCCTACAGTATCACTGTCTCACATATGTTTCTGTAAAATATTTTCATTACTTTTCTATCTACTATGTAACTGATGAACAGCACAAATGGGTTATTTCTTTAACTGTTTTCCATCTAAAGCCTTATATTTCAAAATACAAACAGCAAGCATTAAATTAACTTTATCTTCTTTTTCAGATATTGATTCTAAGTAGTCTTGGCAGTAGTTCCTACATTATTGTAAGGAATGAAGCAAGTCATTAAGACAATTGCTACCCCAGTTCAGCTGAACAGGGAGGGCAGATCATAGCAATGAAATTGTGAAAGTAATAAATTGGAGATCATGACAACAACAAAAAAAATGAAAACATAACTGCATTTCAGGATATCAGTGAAGCTTAGATTTCAGTGAAACTGTTGCTGATAAAGTCATCCAACAGCATCTTACAAGCAAAATAAGTTACACAAAACAGACTTTATCTCATTTATTTTCCTTTTGTCAGTAATTCTTCTGGTACAAATTCCACATGCAAAGTTCACCCTAAGAGTTAGTTCTGACACTGAGTAAATGGAAGAGGGGGAAAAAAAGAAAGAATACAATGAATTTCACAGCAAGGTAAAACTACATAACAAGTACATTTTCTTAGGACTATATTTCTAACAAATAAGTGATGCTTCCACAAGGTATCACCTACTACTGAAGGTAGAGAAACTAGTTTCCAAGACACTTTCTCCATACTTTTAGCAGTAATCCACAATATTCTACAGATTAGGAAGTTTTATGGAATTACACTGAAGTTTCAAATATTAAGGAATTATCAGTAAAAATGACAAAGGGAATTCTTAACCATAGAGTTAAGATAACACCCTAATCATCTTCAGAAAAGAGTTCTAAGGAGGATGAAAGTAGAAAAAAAACAAATTGAGATCTTTCACTGCTGTGTAGTAAGTATTGTTAAACAACTCTGAAATCTTCATAAGTGCTATGAAAATTGGAACTGAAAGAAAATACAAGCTTACAGCAACGTTGCCAAAAGCAGATAGACCCATAAGCTTTCACACTGTAAAGAAAGCTGCTCCTCTACCAATTGAATTCTGACAGATCAGCTTTGGTGACAGTCTTCAAACCTTGATGTCTGTTCTGTCTAGATTAGGAGAAATTATGATTGACAAAAATGGAAAGTTCCTTAACACATTTTTAGTCTCCTCCTCCTGTAAGTAATGCTTACAGTGGGAGAGCCTGAAGAGGAAAAAAGAAGAACGCCTATAGAGTTTCACTAAATGTCAAAAAGGTTTTCCAAGATGAGAAAAAACAGTAGACTGGAAAGTTCAAAGACTTAGAACCACAGAATAATGGAGGCTGGAAGCAACAACTGTAGGTCACCTGGTTGAACTGCCTACTTAAAGCAGGTCTAAGATCAGGTTTTGCTCCAGGCCTCATCTGGTTACGTTTTAAAGATTTACAAGGACGAAGACTTCAAAAACCTCTCTGGGCCACCTGTTCCCATATTTGATCACCCTTACAGCAATTCTTTTTCCTTACTACCTAATCAAAGTTTCCTTGTGGCAGCCTCTGTACACTGCTTCCTGTCCTAACCCTCTTCATCCCTGAGAGCTCTTACAATGCCTACACTTGCCACAGGGACAACATCTATAGGAAATCAAATCACCAATTAAGCTATAATGATTGGGTGGAGAAATTAGACCAAAGTGAAAAAGCATGTATGGTAACACCAAGTCATATTTTACAAGGTTACTAGTTTGTTTCAGTTTCGCTTTTTGAAAGAAAACAAAGTTTCTACAACTCTGAATGGCTAATGGAATTTGTATCAAGATTATTACTGCCTTGAACTGTATGCTCCTTCAGTTTATGATTATGAGAATGCATTCTTATCTTCAACACAATGATTTCATTGCTTGAATTAATTATCAATTTGGGGGGGGCGGAAAATAACAAGCAAACATACAAGGAGCATCACAGAAATAAAAGCTCTGGTAAAAACAGCTAAGCATCTGATTGGGCATAATGGGCAAGGTTTGAGGTAGGTTGCTGGGATGACCTGTGCAGGAGGAGGTCAGGGACTGCCCTGTGCTGGTCTAAGCACCTTCCAGCCAACTCTACAACCAACAAACCGAGCCACCAGAATCTCAACCAGTCAGCCTACGGTGCCTCTGAGAAAACATACTTAAGAAAGGAGACAGTGGAGAAAGTATGACTCTAAAGGGACTGTGGCTGGTGGAGGAACCGATGCTGGACCAGCAGGCAAGAAACCAGGAGCAGCAAAAGGAAAGGAACCGCCATGCCCTGACCCATCTCCAAAGGCATCACCAAAGGGACCATGCATAGTGTGTGGTGAGGGGACTGGAAACAGCGAAGCAGGGAAGAGAGCAATCCAAAGGGGAGGTAAAGGCTGTTTCTCTGAGTGTTTCTTTGTTCGCTTTTATTTGTCAATATCAGAATCAATAATTCAAAGCTTATGTTAATTGACAATAAATTAAGTAAAATTCCTTGACTCAAAACCATTTTGTTGCCCATTACAGCATCTCAGACCATCACAAGTCCCCTAAGTTCTCCCATGCATGGAGAGAACTAAGTTCTCACTGCATGGGAGAATATTCAAGCGTACTTGAAAAGAATTTGAAGTGTACAAAATTAGTGCTCAATAGCAAAAGATAGGGTGAAAGCCACATGGACAAATGCAAGTATGTCAATAGCATACACTGTTTTGAACGCAAGGCTTATGCTGGCATCTACAAAAATCTTCATATTTAATTCCATATCATAGTTGCTATTTTAGAACTGAAAAAGAACTTTTATTACATGTCCCTGAAAACAAAAGGAAAAGTTGAAATTTTGCTTTCAACTGAAATGCAGAAAATATAGAGAACGTAGCTCAGGTTTTAAACGACTAAGTGCATTTAAACTACACTAAAGAATATAAAACAGTACGTGAAAAATATTTCAGTAGCATCAATAAAACACAATGAAGTGCTCTTACGCTAACAATTACTGCACTCTCAATTTAATACAACATTGCAGCATGTTTTAAATGCACTAAGTAAAAATTATGAATTTCACTGCAATCAGGACTGAAACAGTAAGGGATACATTTTTATTTGATTAGTTTTTCTCTGTCTGCAAGACAACATTTCTAAGCAGATACATTAGATAATCCAACCACACAGGCACTCCTCCTGGTTCAGGTCATTCTAGCAAATGGATAAATCGATCATAAAACTTCATTAAATTTGCTGTAGTATATGAGTATATACACATATAGAAAATAAAATGACACACACATATATATGAATGTAAGCATGGCAACATTTTCTACTATATATTATTTTTGTTAAAAAAGCACCAGATTAAACCTTTGGCATTAAAGTCAAGTTCTAGTCACAAATTACATCCAGAACTTCATCTTATGAATTTCGCCCTCTCCTTCTCCCCCATTCCAAAGATGGGTACACACATACATGTGTGTATTTTACTTATGAAAAAAAAAATAATCTAAATTTTACTTTATGAAAATATCCTAAATGCCCCATATTTATTTTTTTCCTTCTGAGCAGATTTGTAAACAAAGAATTCAATTATAGTCTGATATCTGCAATACAACACTTAAGAAGTTTCTGAGAAACAATTAACCTGTTGGAATAAAAATATTCTGATTTCTTGAATGTTACTAATGATACATGAGATAAGAAGTTAGGGTATACAGGTACTTTTTCTAAATTGCTTGATTTGGCAGTCAAAAATAGTATGATGTCTTTTCCCCTTTTTCAAAAGTCAGAATAATCCTGGCAAGATGTAACTCAAACACTAACAGCAAATATTTAAGTATCAAGTGACTGGCAAAATCTTTTAAAAATTTCTATAACACCTCTTCAATTTTACTAATAAATGTGTATACACATTTCCTATTGCAAGTGTAGTCTAATGAAACATCAGTGAACTTTCACAATATATTCTATATGCCATTAAAATAAACTAGAAATAGTCAAACAAATGGAATATAAAAAATAGCATATTAAGTTAAAACTGCACATTCATTATTGGGTAAAGATAAGTTGGACTCACTTTGGGTTGTTTTATTAGGTCAACTAAATCCTTTACTTGATGCCGTAGCAGGTTTTGACATTTCCACATTTCATTCAATGCTCTAAAAATAAATAAAGAAAGTTGTCAAAATCGTCTATTCAATAAATAACATAACTGCCAAATAAAAGCCTTTAAATTCTTTTCGGTTCTGACTCAGAAATGTGCTTATCACCTGAACTTTCATTGCTGTGTGAGCAAATGGATAAATGGTTCCTAATGGCATGATATGGAATATTTAATTGGTCATATTAGACTGGAACAAAAAAGTGAGATTTTGAAACAAGTTTCATCTCAGATGCTTAAGGACACTGCCTTTACAAGAAGTAACTGATGTCTGGCCCATAAAGAACTCATTTGTACAAGCCTGAAATCACTCTTTTAAAAACATTCCAGGAAACAGGCTAAAAAGCAGATGTTTAAGATTTTTATCATCAAAACAATGTTATTCTTGCACACAGAAAGTGGCTACTACATGAATAAATGGTAAAAAGTAGACACGATTAGACTTGTAAGAAACGCATTAGAGATATTCCGACAAAACCAAAAATTAGCACACTTTCCAAGAAAAATAAGCCATATAGATTTAAAGAAGCCACAGTTTCATTTGAAAATTTTCCAGCATCCACAAGTAAAAAGTCATTTCTACGTAACTAACTGAACATATAGTGTCTTAAAAATGAGTATTACTACGTATGAAAACTATAGAATTCAGAAGTTATTTGTTAACTGAAATAACAACCCATTCTGCACTTTTGCTTAGCCTACACTAAAAATTACTATAACAGTAACTTTTTATTTTTAATATACTATTCCTAATTTGTTACAGTTGTAATATCTTTAGGCAGGTAGTACAAGAATGCAGGGAGTTCAAACATCAGTTCCTGTAGTATTTGAAGGCTTTGGGGTTTTTTAAACCATTTTTTCATATACGAAGCTTTTTCTTGTCTCCCTCATGAGAAAAAACTGTATTTGATTTTTAAGTGACTGAGTACTACTAAATGAAAAACAAAGTAAAACTAATTAAATTCAAGGAAACTGTGAACATTACAGCAGCAAAACTATTATTAGTCAAATTTATGCACATATACCCATTTTAAGTAAAATGCATATTGAAGAAGGAAGGACAAACAAGTAATTCCTTCCTATTCCCAAGTCATCCTGGCTGCTAAAACAAGGAGTACATCAATTGAGAAGCTGTCAGATAAGATCTAGGGTGAGTGAACGCTGCTATCTATGCTATCTGTTTTCAAACATAAAAGGAATGACATGCATTCAAGCTTCTTTTGAGATCTTTGACACTACTTTTTTCAGCTGTTTATGGTTAAAAGGTACCATGCCTTGTTAGAAAACACCGTATGAATTGGTTGCGGGTTTTTTTTGGTTGTGGCTGGTTGTTTTTTTTTCCTCAAAATCCCACTTTAAAAATAGATACTATTACTACATTCAGTTTTCTGATAGTTCATAAACCACTTCTGTCCACTGCCTTAGGCTACTCATAACAATTTAGAAATAATTTACAATACTATTTGTATTAAAAACTATTTGGCAAAAAGTCACATAGCACATACTTCACAGCATTTGAATCCAGTGTTGCATACAGGTAGTACAAACATTTCATTCGTTCGTTTGTTTCCAAGTTGTGAGGGACCATGTACTGAGCAAAGATGCGTTCAACAAGTAATCTGAAAGACAGGATTAAGAAACTTAAACTGTAAAGGAAGAAAGTGGTCTTGAATTGCTGAAACATTCGTTGACAAATTTTCAGACCTCTCTGAAGATCAGTTGTTGCATGTAAAGATAGGGTTATTCAAAAACCTAAAGTTCATGTTACTTAACTTCAAATAGAACTCAGCATAAATTAATGAAAAATATATAATTACAGAAAACACAATGTTGATGTTAACAGTAGAACATTCAAGAGATCACATTATCAAAATTAGATGTATTAATCTAGACAGGAATCACAGGATTTTAGAGAAGGGTGTCTCTTAATTATCAGCACAAGGACCTTGTCAGTGAATTTCATTATGGGTCAGTATTGAAGTAAATTCAGGAATTGACCCAAATTAATGTGCTTAAAATAAAAAAAAGAAATATCATGTTGATTATATCTCACGTTACCATGAAGCCCAGAAGGAGAATTCAAATACTAGTCAGGAGCAGCTGACTTCCCTCCGCCCCTCCCTGGCCCCTTTCCCAAGGGTAAAGTTTATCACATTTCTTTTGCTTCTGCAACAAAAATGTGGGTACATTCACATAGGAATTATTAAAAGCTTCAGCTATAACACGGAAGCTCCTTATCTGGAAACAGGAGGAGAGAAAGGTTTGGGTCTGCCGGTTACCTAGGCAAGGATGAGAAGAAGAAACAAACGGAAAACTAAGCCCGCGTTGCAATCTTAAATACTGAGCAGGCCCAAGACTTTTGCATACTGAGGTCAATGTTAACAGAATGAAGTAAATAAGTTAAAAAAAACAAACAAAACCTGATCATGAATGTTTAGGTTAGAAAAGAGAAGAAAATCCTTATGCACAACCAAAGCAGATGGTCAAAACCCAAACTCAGGTAGTTTAAAAGATCCTGAAGCTGAAGAAAAATCTCACAGTGGGAAAGACTGGATCTGAAGATCCAGACAGTCTGTCTACTTCCATGGTATCATGAAATAATTGCTTATTTTGGAGATGACTTTCTGAAGCCACAAGTTTTTGAAAAGACTTATATGGGTTTGCAATGCCATACATGTTTGAACATGCCATGAAGGTCCAAAGGATCATTTCTAAAGCCACCAAGATGTCCTTGATTAGTCAAAGTGCAGTAATTCCCAAACTAGTTCCCCATGTGCAAACATCTATTTTTCAATACGAACAACTATATACAATGCTGTAGCTGGTACAACGGAGGTACTGCTTTCAGCACAAATCCAGGACAAGAATCTAATTCATGGCTATTATAGTACAGAAAAACTAATCTTCTGCAGAGCCAGATGCCTTAACTGTTGTCACTACACATACATAAAGCAAGATCGTTAAAGCAATGTCACCTACTGAATTTTAACATAAAAATTAGCAAGTTCCTGAAGCACAAACAAAACTCTCATTTACTGAAGCAGTGGTGAAGTACAGCTAAAAATTTTGAAATATTCCAACCTATCTCACCCTTTAGAATCACTTTTGGCCTTAAAAAGGAGAAAAAAAAGTGCAAGAAAACAACACAGGACAATGTTTGGCTGCAGCTATGTAAGATTACACACTGAATCAAAACAGAGAGGACTGTCAAGTCTCCTCCTCCTTGTCAGCACTTAAGCACAAAGGAAAACCAAATCTGCATAGTAAGTTACCACACTTATCCACAGACTCACCTAGTTTTCACAAATGACTTACCGGTCATCAATACTGTTTTGATAATATATATGCAGAAGTTTATCTTTGATCCACGATATCTGTTTCGCAGCTTCTTTTCCTGCTTCTGATTGTAATGAATATTTCTTGTATACCTGTGCAAGTCCCATCATAGCTTCTTTCCTCACTCTCCACTTGAGAAAGAGAAATGGTACCCAGTTTAGCAGTTCAAAACTCAAAACTGAAAAGAGTACCTTTTGAGGAAGGTATTTCTTATTCTATGCCAAAATAAAACTGAGTTTTAAAGGCAACACTTTCTCGTTAGAATATATATTGCATCATATCGTTATGCTAAACCCTTCAACATCAGTATCTAGGATGCAAGTAGAATTTAGAATTGTTACAAATTTAAGCTAACACCCTTTCTCACAGATCTATACTGAGTATTTATGATTATGCGTATAACAGGGGAAAGCATGTTGCCAAACTGAAAAGATCAGGTGATAATGTTTATTTTAAACCGTCCTCTGACGGTGGAACTCGATGGTGGAATATGCAGTAATTTACAATAGATTTTGAAACCTGAATGCAAAATTTCTTATGAAAACTGTTAGAATGTTTTACAAAAGTCTCGGTTTACTCTAAAAAATTACTAGAAGTTGACAACTGGAACAACATTGTTGTGCTTCAGCCTTTTTTATCATACTATCCTAAATAAAAATACAGCACAATGAAAAATGTGGCATTTCAGCCAGGGGCAAAACATACCTCATTAAAGTAGACCACTTCAAAATTTTTTGCATTATGTTGGTTTTCATTAGTCATTTTAAGATAAGTTCAGCATTTTTTAGAAGCACAGCTTTTTAAAAAGCTGAATTACAGTCTAGACATATAAGCCACAGCAATTATTAGTACTAATTATGTCTTACCCTCTTGTCCAATGTTCGTTCTCTGACAAAATTAAGCAGGTGATCATTGACAAGCAAAAGATCTTTTTTAGCAGCAGTAACTATGGACACTATAACATCATGCCTTATGGCCTCTTCAGGATCATGTGACCTTACTTTAAGATATTCTGGGAAAAAAACAGAACAAGTATTTCATTGTAAAGATACAAATCTAGCTACTTTTCTTTTTCTAGACAGTACTCAACTGACAAAAGCAGAAAACATGATTGTCTACTGTTTTGAGCATCAACAGTAAGAAACCAATAATTTTCTCTAAGATTAACTGGAATGTCAGTGAAATTTTGTATTTGCTTAGAAGATCAAATATTCATATTTCTCACATTATGGAAGTCATGGGGTTGCATTTTTATTATTTCTTATAATAGTTAGGCTACATCTACATTAGCAACTATTATATCCAAACAGAATTGGATTTGTACAGTAGAACAGTGCTGAGAACTTGATAACCACACTATATACATTTTAAAGTCTTACTTCAGGCTAGAGGCTACTCTCTTCCTGCAGACTCCATCCCCTTTGGCTGCTGGAGCACATTAGTTACAGAAGTTGTGGTCAGGAGTGCATTATCCACAAGGAATCTACTTCACATGCTCCAGGAACACTCCACAGTGTGAGCCATGTAAGCATTGTAAGCAGGGACAAATCAAGAGACATACTTCAAAAGCATGCTCTTTGACCAAGCTATAATGCTTATTTAGACACATCCTAGTTTATTCATCTTAAAACATTTTTTCTACATTATTTTGGCCCATTGCTACTTATTTGGTAGCATTACAAATCTTATACTACCAACATTTTGAAGATTTCTGCTTATATGTGGCAAACACATTAGGTACCTACTACCATTTTAGAAAGCTCACAAATAAAATGGCAAAGTTCAATTATCTTTTTAGAAGTACGTACTGTAGGTTAATTTAGAAGCACAAATGGGTAGGAAAACATACACAAAAGTTATTAAGATAACTTTGGCATACATGACATAAAGCAATGAAACATTGAGAAGATTAAGAAACACTGAAAATTCAAAGTTCACTCTGAATAAAGTAAACAGAAGTTACTGTTCTCTTATTACTGTTCAATGATCAGTGAAAATTTTCAAGTCTCATCTGAAATACTGGCCATTAACATTTCTGGTAATCAGCACAAGTGTCAAAAGAGCACATCAAGAAATAAAGCTTTGCACTTAAGTAGGTTATGAATTTGAAATCCAAATAAGATTTAAAAAAAAAACCAAAACAAACAATTTTGTTCCACAGGAACACATAATAAACTAAAATGAAGAACAATGCCATTGCACAGAACAATTCTGGTCTCAAACACCAGTGAGTGATAGAAATTTTTCAACAATTTGACTCCGATAAGCACTGTGGGGAGAGAGAGGAGGGGCAAGCAAATTACATTTCCCAGAGGATACCATTAGAGGGGGCACAAAGTCTTTCTGCAATGTAAAAAAGAAAAAAAAAAATATTCTTGAAAATACAATTGTGATAATTAAAGAGGAAATATCTTTAACATTGCAGTAAGGAAAGGTCCAGAAACTTTTTATTTATTTTTTTTAAGATGGCTTAACAATACCAATAACTATGGGATGATTCTAGCCTGCCAGTATTTGTGTCTAACTTGACAAATGCTCAGGCACACAGGAAAGCAATCCCATGCACTTAACAGCCCTCTAAATTCCCTCCTTAGAGCAAAAGGACAAAGATATTACCTCCAAAAAATTACAAGTAGAGTCTATTGATCGGGGGAGATACAGTACCCATACACACTTTGAGGGCAACCAAACCAAACCAACCCAATTCTCCTTTATTACACTTTTCATGAAGACATCGGGAGCAACAAACACTTCTATCTAGTGCAGTTGCCTTCTTCCTACAGAGGTCTTGAGTTACAGGCTGTGTTTGATCTGAAGCAGCAGGAACCAACGGCTGTGGTCACAGTTAGGAGGACTGCTTTCATGTTTTAGACAGTGGCTGCATAATATTTAGACATTTCAGCTTTGCAGAACTGAAGTCTCCACTCTGCACCCTAATTAATAAATGCCATGACCATTAGGTGAGCCAGGCTGTCTTTGCCTGATCCCATGGGGCTTAATTTCACCAGCAGTTGAGATTGCAACTACTGTAAGAGAGGGAGAGTGATCCCTCTGGTTAAGGCATTCTTCATGTACAAACCCCTCAGCCTGAGAAGCCGCAGTGAAGGCGGGGACTCTATGACTGAGAGGTGCAACATCAATTATGTCCTCCACAACATTTGACAACTAACCTTCCTGATTTTTCCAGGACACTAAACATTGTATTTTGATGTTATAATATATCTGGTACCTGTTAAGTCTTTTGCTAGGTCAGGATGGTTCATAAGGCAGTGACTTGCAAATTTCACACATTCAAGACGAATAGGTACGTGGATATCATTGAACCTATTTAGAAACAAGACAATGCATTACAACAACAACAAAAAAATATCACTTTTACCAAAGCAATTAGTTCATTTCTACACAAATCTCAAATAACTGTGAAAATATTTTTTACACTTCCCAGGCACTGTTACATGCATAAAACATCTCTGAATTCACAATATTAAGTAGACTGTCTTTAGCTTAAGAAAAAAATTCCCATTCTCATTAATTCATGTTCCGAACGAGAAGTATCCTTTCATGGTACACACGAAAAACTGAGGCAGACAACAATTACTTATTAGAAAGATGCCTGACATATTTTAACTATCTTTTTTGCAATGCTCCACATAATTAACGACGAATCATATATCAGCAACTAAAGGTTTTATAAGACTGTGATATTCATCCCCTTTTTAAACTGTACGATAAACAGCAAACAAATGGTCATCTAGCCTAGTGTAAATTTCTTAAGAGATGGATGACTTCAACTTCTGTAAGGTTTCCTTTCAAAAGGCTGAATTAGGTTTGATGCTTGAAATCTAGTATTTTCTTGAGATTAGTTTCACTATCAGTAATTTTATAATAAACCTATTGATGTAATGAGAGTTAAAAAAACTCTTTTGAAAAAATAAATGCATTTTCAAGCTATCCTCAAAATACTTGGCTTTAAACAAATTAAAAATCAAAGTTTAGACAATTAGGGCTGTTGAAATGCTTATTTATCAAATGAAGCATTTTAAAGGAATAACTGTTTTAGTAAAAACCATGTATGTATTCAAAATAAAGAGATTTTAAGAATGGTTCCTTTAATAACACAGCTATTATAACTTAGTTAAAATCCTTGAAAATAGTAAGTACATGAATGCAGTTCATAACTAGATGAAAACAGTAATTATGAACAACAGATTGCACATATTCACACTGCTTCACATTATAACACAATGAAGCATTTTCCTTTGGGCCCAATTAGATCTGGTATTTTTTGATGACAGGCAATGTTTTAAATAGTTATATACTTTCAAGCAAAAGGCCTTCCCCAATTAAGTTTCCTGTACTACTTTTAAAAGTAGTATTTCTTTGAGGACTCCGGTTTTGATACAATTGAATACTAAATTATAAATTAACGCATTTTTAATAATTTATAAAATTTATCCTCATTTACTCAAATCAACAACATTTTCATCATAGTAGCCATACTTAAATTTCTCCTGACTACAGGCTCCAGTTGTATTTTCTATCTCATACTGTCAAAATATTTCCAAAACAAAAGACTAAGTGTTTTTGCAGCACTGTAAATACTACATACCTCTTTTTAAGGCATGCCTACCACCAAAAAAATTTGAAAGAAGCATACAAATACTGTACGTAAAAGCCTCAAAACCAGTTCTAGTATCACCTGATACTGCAAATCTCATTTGCTGCTGTTTTACAATTAATCCATGATTGAACAGTTTCACTTGCGAAGAAATTAAACTATTCCTTTTTTTTTTTTGACAAGGGTAATAAAGATAGTTGCCAAAAAATGAATTATGAAGGGAGAATCGTTGATGTAGAAGATGTATGTAAAATAAACTCTTCAGCATTATATGTCAGATTTCAGATAAAGCAGCAGGTGTGAACGAACATTTAGCTGCGTCACTTTAAAAAAAAATAAAATAAATTATACTTCATAGAATGTTTTCCCTCTCCTAGGAAGGGAACTAAACCAGCACATACCTTCCCAGGTAGCACTGCCAAAGTGGTTTGTTTTGAGATGCCAACTCTGAATCCTTCGCCCCAAACATTTTTGCTAGAAGTTTTACAACCTGCAGGCGTTCTTCATTGTCATTGCTCTGGAAAATGAACACATTATTTTTTAAATTAAAAAAGCCACAACGAAAATCCCACAAAACAACAAACAGAATACTGCTTTGTACAGCTTTTACATCAATACAATTCTACACTGCTAGAAATATCATAGTATAGATTAATAGACTTTTCTTGTATCTCAAGACAAAAAACCTTCACTATTATTGGGAGAAGACAAAATAATAAAGGCAGTGAAAACAAAAAAACAATGTGAACACAGCCTGGTGAAAAATACACAGATACGTACAAAACCCTCATTTGCAGGTTAGGGATACTGTTAGGAAATCTGGTATGTGCCTGTACAGGCTTACATAAATTCAAGCGCAACACAAATCCACAAAATCCTTTCTACATTTGTCTGCATATAAAGGTTTACCATTCTGTAGAAGTGTTTAATTACAGAAATTTAGTTAAAAAGAAAAAAGTTTTCCGAAAGCCAATTTTTAGAGAACATCACATTAAATACTCAAGATCCAAGAGACAAGGGAACTGGTCCTGTATTTAAGCCTGTATTTAAAAATGCTGAGTTACAACAGCTACTTTTCTTTCCGATTAAAAATTAGCCCTAACAGACATAAAACAAGGCTTCCCCCAGTGTATTTTCATTGACATTGGTTTGCATTACACTTGTTCAATACAAGACACAGCACTTGAAGCCTTATACATACTTTGGAAATGCGTGCTAAGATTTGTGCAACTAGCATGTGCTTCCAATTCATCAATTTTTCTTTTGCTTATTGAAGAAAGAAAGAAGAAAAACTGTTTGCAAAACTGCTTTGAAAACAGAGTAGCTGAAGTTACTTGATATTAACTAGATATTATTCACCCCTTATTATTTCAGTCTTTTTTCCAGTAAGAGAGACAAGGACTGTTCAAAATACTGTTCTTTTTCTACCATCTTTGACATTCTTATTAGTTCAACATCACCTTTTGAATGTGAACAAGAAATAAGACCACAATGTAGCTGTCAAAGTTCTCTAATATGACAACACAGTCTTAAAGACCAACCATTTCTCCTGACCCAATACCATAAATGGGCTGAAAAGTTTGCAAGTATGTCCTTTTAATTCAGCTCCCTAAGAACAGTAAAAGCATTTGTAAAAGTCCTTAAAGTAACAGAGCAAGAAAAGTTAAGGATGAAATCTCTAACAATAATATATTACTACATCACAGAAGACACTAGTTCTTCCAAATGCATTTCAGTATTAAGTATTAGCAGCATTATTAGCAAATCTATTAATACGTTTGTCTGCATTTGACTTTTTTCCAATTAAAGTTCAAACTGACATTGCGAAAAACCTTCTACAACGTCCCCCTCTTAATCTGCAGTAACTGTTATCTTTTGTTCTTGTTGAGTTTCACCTTGTAAGTGCCCATTACACTACAATTCTTATTCTGTACCTTCATGGTTAAGGATGTAAAAATTTTTTGAGGCCTATAGTAATCCAATCTCCATCAATCAAATCCCATCCACTCCCACCTAAACCAATAAAGTATTAAAAAATATTAAGCACCCTTCATTCCTCTAGGTAACCAACAGAGATCCAGAGCAAGGCACCCCAGAGGATGGGGAGCATACTAAACATTCAACTACTTAACTATATTTCTGGCTGTGTAATAAGACAGAAAAGAGACATTAAAAAAGCAAACTAAAATGTCCTCAATGAATTAGCTGCAGAAGCAGCTTTCACTGTATTAGCCACTAATCCAATTATAAGATGACCCACTCATAGTTAGTCCTTTTCATAGAAACATTGAGTATTTGTGATGATGAACCAAGAGTATTTGGTACTTTCTAAATTTGTGCTCAGATGTTGGTCTTCTTAAAACATTCTTATATAAGCTCCTAAAGGTAATAAAAATAAACCTTTACTTATTAAATGAATGCATCATTGCTACAGTCTCTTTCCTTTATTCTACTTTAAACTCTACTTCTTTCTCTGAGGAAAAAAAAATTAATATAATAAACTATGAAAAAAAACTTCATCTTCTCCATTCTATGAGACATTGTGTACTTGAAGAGTCACATTCTTCATCTCTTTTCTTAGGTATGATGCAGCACTCTTTAAGCTTAATAGTGTTCCATAACGATTTGTCAACAAGAACTGACATTGAACACCGATATTTTCAGTTCCCCAGATGTGCTCCCAACACACAGGCAGCTGCTCTTCTGCCTAGATGTCATTAACAGCTGGCATTGGTCAGACACTTACTGCTACCAAGTCCAAAAGAATAAGCACTGAGGCTCTGGAGGGATTTGGGAGTGCAAGTGGACACATGACATGAAATTTGCCAAAAAATTTAACTACCATATCCATGAAGAAAGGCAGCTCTACAAAACAAAGGTCAATGTTTTATTGATTTTATTCATTACATCATATTAGTTTAGTAACATAGTCAAATAAAGCCCTAAAACCTGTTATGGTTACTTCCTAAATACTCTATTCATGAGCTTTTCATTCTCCTGAACATTAGAGTGGTATTCACTTGCAGTAATAAAAATTTTTAAAATTCAAGTATCAAATTCAAATGAATCAATTTCCTCTACAAGTTGACCTACACAACAATACATTCCTACCTCTGTTCTCTCCTGCACCAGTAAGCTTTCTGTGTCAACGCTACATCTCTAAACACACCATCTTATAATGCCAAGTTCAGGCACAAGTGACTGACCCTCACAGAAGAGGTTAAGTGAAATGAATTTCAGTGCGCATTCTTCTGCTAATCCTTCAGACTCCTTTCCAAAATTAGGATAAAAAAAGTAATTAGTAGTAAGAAGCAACCATGATTTGACACAGCTCTCAGCGTGTTAGAGTTTAATGATACTCTTTTGGAATATTACAGAATCACAGAATCTAATCTACTCCTTTTCTGCCACATGAGAACACAGGAGCTTTTTTCTTTACAAAAAAATCTATAAAGGTGTAGTGGGTTGACCCTGGCCAAAAGCCAAACACCCACCCAGCCTCTCACGCACTCTCCTCTCCTGTACAGAGAGGGGCAAGGGGAAAAAAATAGAACAAAGCTGAAAAGACTCATGGATCAAGATAACGACAGCTTAATAAGTAAAGAAAAAGCTGTGTGCACAAGTAAAAGCAAAAAGAGGAATTAATTCACTACTTCCCATTGGCAGCAGATGTCCCTCCCGCCAGCCACTGGGAAGCAGGGTCTCAGCATAGTGCTTGCTTGGGAAGACAAACACGATAAGCACAAGCATCTCTTCCTTCCTTTCCCTGAGCTTTTATTGCTGAGCATGTGTCTGCTCTCAGCATCCCCCTCTGCCCCAGCCTACTCATTGGCAGGGAAGAGAGCCTTTACCTGTTCAGCAACAGCCAAAACAGTTGTGTGCCATCAACACTGTGTTAGCTACAAAGTACGGTACCACACAGGCTGCTACGCAGGAAATTAACTCCACCCCAGCCAGACGCAAAAGAATCACTAGTTTGTACACTTCTGTTTGGTATGTGACATGGCACGGCACACATCTGACTCAATTTTCTTAAAACATAAAGATTCTTGGGATAGATAGGACAGAAAAGCAAGTGAGGGAGTAAAGTGCACAAAAGCTGCACTTTTTAGACAAAACCAGTTACTGGCAGCAATCTTTCAGTCTTCATCCAAGTCAGTATCACATACAATTCTCACAGAAGTTAAAATTACCTGGCATCATGGCCAAACTGTATGGTCATTGGTTGTACCAAAATGGCACAGATCTTGAACACTAGGTGGCCACATTATTTAGATCCAAAATAGTAAATATGCACAACAGTATTAATGAGGCACCTAAGCGCTCTCACAAGTTCCATACTAACAGTTTCATAACCCCTCCATACATGGCCAAAAATTTACTTGGTTACTGACAGGCAAGCCCTTGGATTTTTCCCACACTTCAAAGAGACAGTCTAGAACTTCCATGAGATCCTGATCTCATGAAGATAAATCAAGAGGCTTCCTGCCATGAAGAGTGCAAAAGAAGTTCAGGGAAATGGAGAGTAAGAGATTTGGATCCTGTCAGGTAATGAGTCGGACACACAGAGGTTTGTCTACATCCTTAAACTCCTACCAGCCACAGAGGCTGCCCAATCAATTGGAAAGCAGTAGAGATTGCTCAGTGAAGCTCACCTGGATGTGGGAGAAAACCACCACTTCATTTTCAGAACTTACCACAAAAAGTTTAGAAGTGAAGAAGTAAGATACTACATGGAAGTTCTGGTTCATGTGCAGAATATACAACTAGTAGAAAAGTTGCTGGTACCAGAAAGAATCAGTTTAGAGAAACCAAGATTGCTATCAGAGAAATGCCTGGCACTAAGGCATTTCTAAGTACCCTAAGGTCAGAATAAAACGTGAGCAAACTCTGGAAAGAACAAACAAGTCAAGAAGAGAGCTTTCAGCGTCCTCCAAGAACAAGAGAAGGTCCCCAAAATTGGAACAATCAAGATCAAGAGCAAGTTCCCCACCCCACTCCCCTTCACTCTAACTAGAATTTACGGAAGGGAGCATGGCAGCCCTTGCAATCATGAAATGGGAGTACATCCAACAGACTTCACGGATTTCAGTCTGTCCTCAGACAGAACTCAGTAGTTCTTACAAACCCAGGCAGAATAAAGATCCACCAAGCCAAGCATACTCAAGCCTAGATATGATACTTGGCTAAACAAAGTTACAGTTCTTTGTAGATGAGTAGTTGGAGACATTGGGCATATGAACTGTCAACAATGGGATACTGTTGAAACTTCAACAGCGGGCTGAGATCCAGTTTCTGCAAATTGTGTGAATTTAAAATGATTGCCGAGTTGTCCATCAACCACACAATTCTCAAAAAAAAGAGCCCTTCTTAAGCAAGGAGGGGTATGTCCACCAGCATTACTGAAGCACATATTGAAGCAAGATGGAATGAGAGTTTTTCCAGTATGGCCACTATAACACCATGCACTGTATTCTATCTAAGAATCTTTGCATTAGAAACAAGCAACCACCCCAGATAATTACCAGACCTTGTTTTCCAAGTACTAAGTGGAACTGAAGTATGCCATTTACACCATACCGGAGAGGTACTTTTAAGCTCTCTCTTATGCAGAGATGATCAAGAGGACAGCACCAAAATGGCATACAGATAATCTCCATTGGCACCTGATAATGGTTTTGTCTGTCACACAAGACAATCAGAGACCATCAACTTAGATGAGCTAGACTTGAGAGAGTCCACGTTTTCTGAGAGAAACATTCACCACTTCCGTAGCATGCTCTTAACAAGCTGATAATGCTTTGTGGTGGTAGCATCAGCTCACTAAGCTCCAGAAACTAATGTTAAGGTAAGAGTAAGGTAGCCAGTGTGACACTTCAGTCTCTGGCACCTACTGTCCTTGGGTAAAGTATAGTGAAAAAACTCCCTGCAGCGCCAAACAAGAAAATGGAAGAATCAGAGGAGCAATGTCTGCACGGAACCAAAGAGGCTGGCAGCATAGAAATATAAAAAGATGTTGATGTGGGTGGATAAATGTTCAACTCAGTATTTCGAGTTGCTCTAGAGGACATCGTAGTGGTGGTGTACTTCTAAGCCTCAGCAATATTATTATAAATTAATTGATGTGAACAAGGATTTTGCTTTAGGTAGAGGAAGCATAGCTGGAAAGGCTCCCCTCTGTGTAAATGGACTCATCCCATTCACCAAACATGATTCCTCAGTAAGCACATGGCTCCAGGACCCACAACATCTGTCTCCTTGACGGATCTCAAGTAAAAAGGAAGGAAGAATGAACTAAACTGTATTTCTCTTTAAGTGCTCAGTAACAGGAAAACTACATACACCATTAGAACACACAGATGGAGTTTCTCAAGGATGATTCTTCAAAATCTTGAACCATATTATCATTCTTGCAGGAATTCCTGTCTTCTTTCCTTTGGCTAATGGTTTCCCACTTTGTTGCCAAATGACATCCAAAAACGTGAAGAATTTTTTTTTAAGTTGTCAGCAATCAAGTTCTATACAATTTGCATTTGGAAATGCCAGGTCACATCAGTCTTTTTTTATATGGAGGCCTAATTTTTATTTCCCAATTTACTTTAATGTCCTGGGCCCTCTTGAGCTGACCTTCATTGTTCTTCAGGCTTTATACAATACGGTCAGTAAAAAAATTTTTGAATTGTTTAACATCTGTACAAAAGTAACCATTTATCATTCTCTGCTGGCAAAAAGATTTTTTAGATGAGAATTTAAAACAATTTTTAGACAAGACAATTTAGACAAGAATTTTAAAAGACAGCTCTTGGATAAAAATGTCTCAAACTACAGCAAAACATAAGAAAATGCTTTAAGAAACTTATTTACTTCTTGTAAATTAAATTTCATTGAAATTATCAAAAATACTCAATTGTGTTCAAATTCATGCAGAACTTGCCAAGTTTGCACCTGAAAATATTTTTTAAATCATCAGCTTTCAAGTGAGCCAGAACATTTGATGTCTTGCTCAGAAGTCTGCCATGAGTCTACTCCATCTGGCCGAATTTTTTTTAAATCACTACTTTTGAAGCCAATTATAAAGAAAACGCATGTTTTCAAAAACAGAGAGCAATTACCCAATTTATCTTTGAAAAGCACAGATCATATGTCCACTTCCCTGTGCTCAATGCATGCACGATGAGATCATTCTGACACATCTTCACTCCTCAAAACTGACAACTCAACAGTTGAGGCAACCACAGCTTTCCTTCAACATCATCTGCTTTAACAGCAATACAAACCTCTTTAGCAGCAAAGCAGCTATATGAGTCACTGTCCCACCATCCCAACAAGCATTATTTGATTATCTGCCCCTTGCATTTGACTTCTACTATCACACTTGCATATTGAAGAGCTGTATCAGACAATCACATAGAACAAAAACTGGACTTCCCTGCAATTGATGCATTTGACCTAAATATACTCTACAGACTTCTACTTAAATACCTATCAGAGTCTCCACAGCAAGTGAGCTCTAAAGGCTCAAACTATGGGTATGGATAAAGATGCAACACTATGTAATCCAGAAAAGGCAAAGCCATGTAGGCGAGCTCTCAATAATATGCAGAACTCAATGAAGTTTGTTGTTATTGTGTCATTAACTTTAATCAAACTTTATTCAAAAAAGACATCTCCCCTCTCCCATATTTCAATATGGGCTGCCAAGCATAATTTTTTCTCTTTTACCACCCACCCTGATCCAGGGCTTTGTCAAGCTAACAGGGATATTGCTGTCCAGTGCAAAACATTAGCTGCCTTCTACCACAAGCACTCTGAGTTTCATTGAAATCACACTCCAATGTACCTGGACGTGAATTTAAATTGCTTGACACTAGCTGCTGCTCTTTAGAATAAAGCCACAGCTATTGTTTGAATGGAAAGTATTTAATCATCTGTGGCAGGTCTGCATAAAGAATGAACTTGTGTTCATCTCATAAAAACCATAGGCTGGCCATATTTCATTAATATTTCAGAATGTTCATCTTCAAAATACTCTTTTAACCACAGAAAGATCTTACAGACCTCTTAACTCATTTAGAACCATAAAGTGGCTTGAGTTGGAAGAATCCTTTAAAGATTGTCTAGTCCAACTCCCCTGCCATTGGCAGAGACATCTTTCACTAGGTCAGGTTGCTCAAAGCCCCATCTAACCTGACCCTGAACACCTCCACGATGGTGCATCCACAACTTCCCTGGGAAACCTGTTCAAGCATCTCATTCTTAAATCAGAATTACCCTACTTCAAATAGATGGCTTTTTCCTTTAAAAGAAGGGTCAAACTACATTTGAGAGCCAATAGGCATGTATTATTTGTCCTTATAACTTAAGGCATCAAAAAACCCACACCTGAAGCAACAAGATGATTCAAACAGAAGCGGTACCATGCTCTCGGAATAGCCCCAAACTGTACCACATTCAACAAGATGACAAGGAATAAGAGCAGTAAGAATGTAATTATTAAAATATACACATCTACTTGAAACATTGTTAAACTGGATGCTACAAACCTCAAAGGTGAAACACCTTACCATCAAGGGTTTAGATCACAAGGAGAAAGCTACAGTAAGGATCAAGGAGACAAAAAGCAACAAAATACATGTTCATCATGAGGTCCCTTCCAACCCCATACCATTTCTTGATTCTGCGATCAACTAAAAAGAGTATACTAAACAAACAACAGAAATGCAAACATGAAAAAAAGTGTTGTAAATTAAGAGGTACTAAGAAAAGATGGAAATGATTAGAGCTGAAATCACCCAGTTGAAGGGAGAGACCAGAAGACCTTAGACTGCAGGTGAGAAAAGACTGACAGTGCTGGGCTACTAAACTTGCTGATACCAACAGTAAAATAGGATACAAAAAAGAAGTTTGTATTGAAATAGTTGAATATAGGAGTCAATGAAAGAGCATGAAGACAATTCAAGGACCTGCAGTTTTAAATGGACCTAAAGATGGAAAGGTTACTGCAATTATGGCTATGAAAAAAAAAGGACGTGGCAGCAGTTAAGATTAAATCTCTTTAATAACAGCTTCAGCTCCAGAAGCACTGTTTTTATTGGAGTGAGAACAATAGTTGTTTGCCATCTGTAAGAAAAGGAATTAAAGGCTGAAAAAAGGTCTACTTTTAAAGACACAGACAGGAAGCAGTAAATTGAACCCTACTTCTTTTGGGAAAGTGAATGGAAAGATAACCATTAAAAAACAACTCATCCAACAAGTGCAGTGTGCCTGTCTAGCAACATTAGTAAAAAATAACAGGCATGAACAAGCCACTAAGATAATACATATTGCAATGAGAACAGGTCAAAGGTTCTACAAACCTAAAATCTGTCCTCGACAATAAAATTCATGCAAGTTTAAAAAAAGTTGCCCACTGCACACTAGACATCAAGTCTAGAAACAAATCACTTTCAAATTTAGTAATATAAAACTAATCAAATTCCCCACTTCCACAAAAACCCTGTGGAATGACAGAAGAAAAGTGGTGCAGAATAAAGGGAGTACCATCTGTTATAGTGCATTTCTCCCAGTGATGGAAACACTCTGAAATGGTAGAAAGTCAAGAAGAAAAATACCTATTAAAATAGATAGCTAGCACCAACTATTCTTCAGACATAAGAAATAAGCCTGAAAAATCATAAAAGCCACTGTAGCAATGACAACAGGACATATTAACAGAGTTCAATGCTCCATTTCCACCTTTCACACACCTTCTATTTGGATAAAAATTGTCAGTACATTAGCTTCCAACTTTTTCCTGCCAAAGTTCACTATTTTGAACAGATGCAGTTTCTCTGCAGAGCTAGCAGCACAAGAACTTTCAACTTATTAAAGCCCTTAACAATAAATACTACAGTAAACAAAGGAACAAAAGAGGTCAGATTCTCCAGTCAAAAAAATCACATTATTCCTTGAAATATACAAGCCAAAAAAGAAAAACAACAAACCCCAACCAAAACTCAAACACATGCACATATGCACTGTAAGTTAATATATTTGACGTCAAATTAATCTTCTTGAGGCTTTTATGGGTTTTCCTTTAAACTATGGAGAGATTATATGCTTTACAAAGCAGGACAAAGTATTAGTATTATATGTCAAATAATTTGATGAACTTGTCATTAAAAAAATCGTATTAATAGTCAAAGCACACACATTTCAAATACAAGGAAAGTATAAGAAGTGTTTACCTTAAGCTTGAATTCAAGCTGTGGTAGAACAGAAAGCAAGAGGTGACTGTCAATATTGTATAACTCCAGAATCAAGTCAAACACGTGCTCTGACAGGTCACTAATTGATGTTTTACCAAGCATGAGGACCTGATTGAAAAACTGGAAAATAAAACAGAATATGTTAATAAGAGGAGTAAATATACACTCTTCTAAATCCCATGCTTGTCTACCACTAAATCTAACTTTTAATCTTACAACATTTATTTCACTGCTATTTAAAAAAAAAGGGGAGGAGGAAGGGGTGCAGAGGGCACACATAGATCAGGATTCTGTAGTAGAAACCTTAAAATGTCATTGTGCTGTATCCAATATTACACATAAAGGAAAACACATAACAAGTGGTGTTTAGTTTACCACAGCAGGCCTACAAATAATTTAAAAAACACAACTTTAGAGGAGTTCCAGTGCATTGGATCTTTTTGTAATGTGACTATATTTAGAGTTATTTCACTATTGAAAACAATGACTTTTAAGCATTCTACTGTCAAAACAAGGCTGAAACAACTGGCTAATTACTACACCACACAGTTGACAGGTTACGGATTTGTAAGTAAAAGCATAGGAATTAATAACTACTGTTCAGAATTTTTATTTACACGCAGCATAATGCAGCTGTAAAGCAATTATTCTTTCTTGGTAAACTTGACAGGTTTGAGTGAAACTTCACACCTCTCATTAAAGAAAATATTTTCTAATATCAGATTTTAATTCCACACTACTTTCAACTATATTCTCTTATAATACATGGGTAAGAAGTAACTAAATAGGAGTATACTACCTCCCTACTTGTAAGGAGGGGGCATAATTTGGAAAATTATCCTTCTCTTCGCATTAAAAAACCACACGAGTGTGGCTAAACAAATTGATACTATTTGCATCATCCACTAATGCAACAGAATACACTTCAGTTTTCTATTCCCAAACTTGGGACAGATGAACATCACGACCCTCTGCACTTGACAATTTTAATCATATCAGTAAAGAAACTAAAAACATGAAAACTGCTACTTTTAAGGTTATAAAGTGAACCCCAAGAAGTGATACAATAGAAAAGGTTTTAGTAATAACGACTAGAAAATAACAGATAAGCACATTTCATTAGAAGTTAAAGACCCCATACTGTCATGCAGAAAAGTTTTCCTTTTCTGGATACATAGTTGTCTGGAATGGATATATTCCTGGTTAGGCAACTAACTCCTACTGTATCTTTAATATATTTTAAGAAGGAAAGTAACTTCCAAAACAAAGAAACCAGACAGGGTAATTTTATCCATTTGTGGGAAACCAAGAACAGAAGACTGCATGTACATATTTTCCATAAGAGGAAGATTCTTATTGTACAAACTTCCTTAAAACCCACAAAACGTCACCCAGTTTGTAATCTAACCCCTCACAGATGAACATTATAAACACATTCCCATGTAGCAATACCTTCCCAAACAGCAGGTTTGACTAACAGGTTTGGAATAAGAATTTTCACTGAAGATTTTTTTTTTTTTTAAATCTTAGAAGGTACCCAATTTTCCAAGTATCACAAGCATTACAAGTCTGAAAGCAACCAAAAACATTGAAAATTTTCTATTGTTTTCAAGCTCTTGAGGTTTTGGATAGCTGCCACGAGACCTGCTAAATCCTTAACTACTTTTTTTAAAAGTGTAATATATTTTTTCTATTGTGCAGCTTAATTTAGAGCATACTCCTGTCTGATCTTTATTTCCTCTCATCCCTCTTCTCTTGCAATGTCTATGAAGTCTATGCTCAATTTGGCTACAACCCTCAATCCACTCGCTGGGTTTCTTCCTTACAATCTATTCTTAGATTCTGTTTCCTCTTTTTTTCATGTGACAACGGCATTAAAATTCTGTTCTATCTTAACTTATCCTAGCTTCTAAATATTCTCATCTCTTCACTAGAAAAAGAATTTTGCCACTGGAACAATGTGTTTATATATTTTTATCAGAACAATAGATAAGTACATTTGGTCTTCCAGTCACATTAAGGATTAAAGGTCATTAATATAACAATTCTCTCAAAGAACAATTAAGAGTTTGTAAAAAGTTATACAGCCCTATTTGACTATATGCAATCCATTCTTTTTATAATACAGCTCATTTAAAAATTGTATTGATATCCATGTTTGTTTGCAGTCTTCACTTACATTAGTAATGTACGGTTCAATTGCTTGCGCTGTCCTCTTTAGTAAAGCCTTTGCCAAATCATAGGCTTGCTTGTTTAAGTTCTGGGGGCAAAAGAAACAGAAAAAATGTAAGCACATGCATTAATCTTAAAAATAAATACAAGAATTTACAAGCTACCACGCACCGGTAAAAGCATTCAAGAAATAGCCAGTTCCTTTTATAATTTCAGTAGTAAAGATAATACAGTAAAAAGAAACCTAGTCCAAACAGAGCTTTGTAGTCTCCACCAATACTACAGCAAAAACTCCTTCCTGACAAATCAGGGTTTACTTTACAGTTGCCCATCCAACTCAGTTATTGCTGTTCCTTATCAGCTTCCCAAAAAACAGGAAAGTGGTATAAAGCAACACCAAGGCATTTACAGCATGACTCTGAACAGGGTTGTGGTAGAAAGTACAATTCTGTCCTTGCATCAAGCAGCCACCTGTGAACCATGAACCACCATCACAGTCTCTCCATAGTATCGCCCAAAGATACTCTCAGTGTGTTTGACTGACATAGCAAAGAAAAAAAAAAACAACCCACACATCAGAATTTCAGTCCACGAGCAAAAAAAAAGGGTGAAGAATACAAACTAATGAAACACTAATATAAAAATAAAAAAACACCACCCACAGCATTCATATAGCTCTATTTGTCTACTTTGGTTATTGGTCTTTCATTATTTCCTTCCTTTTCCAGAATGCATTCTCCACCCTTTAGCTGTTAGGTCGTTTCTCCAATTTCTATATCACAATTATTTTTTCAAAACGTTTCAGAAGGAAATGCAACTCAACTCAAGACACCCTCTGCCAACTTGATTAACACATAAAAGAATGAAAGAAAACTCTTCAATACCAAAAAATATATAGTCTTTCAATAGGTAAAAATCTCTGTAAAAGTATAGTTCCCCAATATTGCTTTGTCTTTGCAATTTAAAAAACACAGCCTATTCCATTTACAAGACAACGGGGGGTGGGGTAGTTTGTGGTTGGTTTGCTGCTGTTTGGGTTTTTTTTAAATATATCTCATCCATAAAAGGATGAGATACATACAAAAAAACAAGCACATGCAGGCAAAGAAGTACCCTGGGTGTGGCAGTGCATCTTGCACTTGCTTTTCATTATGCTATCTGAATGAAAAAGAAAAGATTTGCAAAGAGATGGACAGTATTGTGTTCAATTTCAAAAAAACGTGTAAAACTACAGGCTTCTAGAAAACCTCGGAACAGACTAACATTTTCTGTTTATATAAAACAAAGGAAGTCTGTGACTTGCCTACTGATAGAATTAAGTTAGGTGACCGACGTCAAAAAAACTATGACGATTTATGCCTGAAGTATCTTTTTTACTCAGAGCCAATGCAGAAGGTGAATAAAAATCCCAACTCTGGAAAGATACTCGAATGCTTACATAGGATACTGACATCCTTGTAATTTCCTTTTCCCTTATCTAATCAAGATACAAGTGTCAACACTGGCAGTCTTTTTACAAAAGTGTACAGTTGTTCCATGTCCCAGAAAAGAGAAGGTTCTGGCAGGCCAGATTGCTCTTTATGGTTAATAGCAATAATAAAACCCCCAAAAAAGCAAAGTGCATTATCACCTGTAGCATTTGTTTTCTATTATTTAGCTAGAACTGTGACTGTTCAGGAAGTAAAAGGCACAAATAACCCTAGCAAGGAATGTATGCCATTTGCAGGTCTTGCTCTGATCCTTCTTGACTTCCACAGTTCACCTCCACCAAAACAAAGAAAATGGCTTTCACCTGGTTAAGAGTGAACTCTATATCATGAGCAAGATCTGATTTACATATAAAACAAGCCTGAACAGCATAGCAGAGTTCCAACAGGCAAATCTGTTTTGATTCACGTTAATTACAGTTTCAGCTTGTATCTTTCACCCAGCAGTTCATTTTTAAAAAGTTGTCATAATTCATCTACACAACTAGTAATAACTAAAGTTTAAAAAATTAAACATAAATTCTCACACATAGCCTTAGGAAAGGAAGTCTGAAAGAACAGAGATCTTTCATAATTAAGATACTAAAAGCAGGCAAAAGATCTCCCAACACCTTAATGTTTGCCGAGATAAATGCTAGAAGTAGCTATTTGCAACCTCAAGTAACATATTCACATTATACTTCACTATCCAAAAAAGCTGCAAAGAGAAAGAAGAGTCTAGATCACAACTGGCTTCGGAAAGTGAGCTATTATCTTCACGCTTCACGCATCTGATTTAGTTGTGCCAACAGCCAGGGCCCTCAAGTGTCCAGAGGTCAAATTTTCCAAAAATAACAATGCAAAAAAGTCTTAAAAGCACAGGCGAAAGTTTTCTTCTCCCTTTTCCAGTTTGAGGATAAAAGTAGAAACAAGAAAAAGTGGCACTGCCTTAGCTGAAATGAAAACAGGAACAAGTCAGGCCACCACCAAATAGGTTCAAAGATCTTATACAAAATGTCAAGCCTATCTTTCTGCTAATTTAATAGCCACAAAGATACTTTGAACTTTGCCTGAAGAAGAAATTTTATAAGACTAAGACTTAATTTAGCAAATTTCCTTCTCTGTGTTTAGATAAACTCTTGTATCATTATCCTCCCTTCAATCTTTTTATATATTTAGGAACAAAAAAAAAAAAAGAGATTGACATGTATTTCAAGATCTTTTAATGATTTCAGAAAGCCCTTGCTGATGGGAACAATCATCTTAATCAGGATGCCCCTAAGAGCATGTAAGCACCCAGTGGGGATAAGCTTTCGAGAGTCTTGAATTGGGCAGTAAATAAGCCATCAGCTGGTAACATTACCTAAAGTAATCATTAGTAATTACTACATTTTGAAGGAAAAAGCAAAAATAAGTATTGATTCATAAGGACAAACCACAGAAGAACCCATGAAAAGGCAGAAGACAGATCTTCTGCAAGGTAATTGAGAAGTTACATTTAGCATTTAAAACTAATGCTAAGGATGCTGCCCATTTCCCAAAACAAACCCTCCAGTTTTCTTTCAGAAAAGAATGTTAATAAACAGGGAACACTCTTTATATGCTTAGTAGGCCTTCAGCAGTAATATTTGAAGACAGCCAATCTTCATCAACCACAAGTTCTCTCCTTTGTCTCAATTCCTAACATGATTTTTTGTGTATATATTTCTAGCATTTCAAACTTTTTACGCTTCTGCAAGACATTAAGAGTTTTGCCAACTTATTTTTCATAGTTCTTGTTCTCTAGATTGTTTGACAAACTTCTACTGCAGAAGCAAGCAGCAGTGGCAACCTCTCTAACAGCACGGCACAGACATTTTTGTGTATAAACAGACAATGCTCTCCAGGACAGTTCACCACAGAGCTAAAAATCAGATGAAGTGCTGCAATGGGGTTGACAATGACGCAAACGCATACCCACTGAAATTTTTCTTTTAACTTTTCCAGTTGCCTCCGAATTTAACACAGCTCAAAGAAATTAAGAGTGAAATAATTTGTACTCATCCTTCAAAAGAAGGGAAACAAAAACAAAAACAAAAAACCCAACAGAAAACAAATGCATGTTCCTTATTTTTTCTTCAAAAAGGATGGCTAGCTAGAAACAATCCAGTCCTTAACTTTATAATTTTAGGAGTAAAATCAAATTTTAAGTCTGTATCTAGAACAAACATTCTTGAAAAATTATACATTTTAACATATTATTTTCTTGGTATTTGAAAAGGGTCTTCCAATTTCATTCTTAATAGCACAACAGCAGAATTTGTATCCAAGAACACTTGACAAAACAGATTCCCTAGTTCTGCTGGGGGAGGGAAACAGATTTTTAAGGGTGGCTGACAAAGAAAAAGCTCAGCTGAAGTGTTGCCAAGATAGATAACGCTAATTATTAAGCAAGTTCCTAGTAGAGAAAGTTAGGAATTTAATTGTCAATATCACTTTTTCAAAAAGATAAGCATGTAAAGCATGCAGGATATGCAGTGTGGGATTCCCTGTAGCTTTCCTGAGGCTGCAAATGGAACACTGGCAAACACTCAAGGAAATAAAGTACAATTTGCCTTCTGACACACCGCACAAACACAAAATTGTTTACAGGTGCTGCCATAAAGGCTTTATAATCTAAAAAAACAACTAAAAGGGAAAGGAAAACTATTAATTTTTCTTCCCTTTTCATATTGACTACCTACTACCTCTTCCTTGCTTCTGGTCTTTTCTGGGTTTAGTTCACTATTTAATACCCTCTTAATGATCATATTAAGGTAAGATTATCTAGCAAAAGCATTTCAGTAGAATTCATAGAAAAGAAGAAAAGCAAAGTCACAAAAGTAAAAAAATAATTAAACATCAAAGAAATTAAGAGTTGAGTACATCAGACATGTTAAGTTTAGTCTTTTATCGAATTATCTGATACCTGCTGCACTACTCAAACATGGCTGTGCACACTCTAACATACCTGTTTTGTGATATTAGCATCAGCCACTTTCATTCAGGTTTGCATCAATATCGATTTTATTCTGGCCAAGTGAGATGGATGACAAACTGAAGTGAGCAGCTTAGACTACTTCAGTGACTATTAATTATGGTAGACAGGCGTTTGATAGTATGTTATGTCCCCAGTATATGCTCCTTATACCTGAGTTTTTGTAGCCGTCCTGCTAGCATCATTGCTTATTAGACTTACTACTCGGGACTATGGAGCGTATCTGACATTCCTCTTTGGAAAAACACTGACCTTCATTGTGAGAAGTAACTACATCATTTTTACCTTTGGTAAATTGTTCAACGAGTTACTACAACTCCTAAAAATACTCATATAGTTTTTGCATCAATCTGTAATTTTCAATGTCAGCCATTAGCCCTTAGCATCTGGGATCCAAAACTAAAGGAGCCGTTTGAACCTTCTGTTCCTAAACACACACTTAGAGACTGCTCCTTTGATAAATTATACAAATTATATTCCTCAAGTCTTCTACCTAGTGTTACTCAATACAACTGTTTATACACCAAAAGTCATACTACCACTATTTCCTAGAATACATTCACAAGGGCACTCCACATTCTCATAAGCACAGCCTTCCTTCAGGCTGTATTAAAAATACACCTCTTGCCTGTGTCACTTGCTACAAACATAGTTGTCGTATCTACAACAATCTCTCAATCAGATTATTTTCAAACCTGAGCTAGTAACAACAAATCTATGCTCCTTTTACTCCATCAAAATATTCTTTTGGTCCCCAAGGCATCTGGCTAGGTAATGATTCCCTACTCACCATTACATCAACACGTTAAGCCATTCTTGGTGGCCAGTCTGATTTTTCAATTTCCCTTAGCCATTAAGCTGTACAGACTGTACAGCTTAATGGCTAAGATGTAGTTCTCCTTAACCCCCTTACAGTTTTGACATAAGAAGAAAAATTCTCAGTCTGAATTCACTGCACTTTTCCAACATGAAAGCACAGAAAGTGGTTAGAAGATAATGGAAGCACCAAAATTTTAAATAAACACAATACGAAGATATTAAGATGAAAAAGAATAACATTAGAAGCTTCTTTCCATTAGTACAAAAAAGCTTAGAAAAATTAAAACAAAGGCTAAAGTACTTGGAATATGGTCCAAAGTTATATAACTATTTCAGTTAGAAAGCAAGCTATAAACTAGCATCCTATTCAAAGAGTTAGTTTGATTAAAACAGAAGCAGAAGAAAATGCAAAACCTCAAATACTTTACGCTATTGAAATGTTCAGTCGGTAACTTTAAATCCACTATAAAATAGAATTGTTTCAATGCTAAAGCCAATCTAACAGAATGCAAATTCTTCAACCCAAAAATCAGTTTATTAAACATAAAATCAGAACCATCAAATCAAGCTGAACACAGGTGACACAATGAAACAACAGATGCTTAACAACTGACATAATAAAAACTGAAGTATTTTGCTTAGTCTTACTTTTTTTCTTGTATTCCAAGGCTTTATTTCATAAATCTGAATTTTACCCTGACACAAAAGTACTAGACTCCTAGTACTAAAACACTTCCAGTAGAAAAACCAAAATCAAAAAGGCTAATGCTATACTAGGCATTTAGTCCTTCACTGTCAACAGAAAAATAATCTGTGTTGTTTATTTACTGAAATTGATGGCTTGTGATAAGGCACACTATGTTTCACTACTTGCTGTTCTTCAGAGAGCATCTCACATCTACTAAGTTAGCCCTTTCCTGAACACACTTCAAAATAAAACCACCCAAAAAAAGCTGTTCGTAGATAATTTCCCAGAATCCTTTTTTTGCCATACACAACTTCCAAGTCACCTTCTGCACTGTAGCCTAAGAGATTCCAGTAGGACCCAGCTAGTTTTCTGAACAACGAAGCCAGGCTTCCTTACTTTTTAAACGTTTAAGTGTCACAACACATGCACACTTTGAAGTTTTTCCTCAGTTATGTGTAGGACTTTTTTTTTCCTTGACAAAACATTTTTTGTTAAGGAAAGACAGTCATAACTTGGGCTCTTCAGAGAGCATCATTTCCAAACATAGTTCTACAGCTGCATCAAAAAGAAACCAGTGTGCTTTCAATAACACCAAGCCAACATTTCTGAAACACAACAGAGTCAGCTACAAATCAGCAGTCATGACTTTCTCCCTCCCACTTTGGCAGCACATTAGTTTGAACTGTTGATACAGCATTATACTAATTAAAATTTTTCCAAAGGATACTTGTATCATTTATATTAAGTTCTACTGGTATTGACTGTATATTAAAAAAAAAAAATAATCCTGTATATAAATTCATATAACATTAAAGCTTTTAGATTACTATGACCACTGATACTAACCACTGATTGTAAGTGAACCAAAGCAATGAAACTCTACTGAATTTTCTGGCTTTTAAAAGCGATCTGTTTGCCAAAAAAGATCCAAGAAATAGGAATACATTTGCTACAGCTATTCTCTCAATGAGATCTAAATATCTGAATACAGAAATCCAAGAAATCATGATTACAAAAAAAATATAATTAAGTTACTATTAAGTCTTACCTTATGTGCTGGCACTAGATTAACTAACACTGTATCCAAAAGTTCCTGCGACACAGTATCTCCCTCACAAATGATAGAGCTCATTAGATCAACCATGTGCATGTGTACTTTTTGGTTATGACCGTTGCTGAAATTAAAAACAAGAATTCTTAGTGTAGTATTCATATAAAGTAAAACTTCCATTCAGAGTACTCCCTGTGGTGATGCCAAACAACAAGGAATATCATAACCACATCACAAGTTTTCTTAGAAGTAAAAACACAGTTTCTCAGCTGCATATACCACTTTCCAAAGTGTTCTTGAATCTCATGCCCTCTTCATCTACAATTGCAGTAAAAGAGTAAGAGGACTGTATCTGTCCCTATCATGAAAAGATAATGTATTAGAACATCCCTCCCCTCTACTCAATACTGGAGAGACTTCATCTGGAGTGCTGTGTACAGTTCTAGGCTTCCCAGCACAAGAGATATGCGGACATCCCAGAGTCAGTCCAGCAAAGGGCCACAAAGTTCATTAAGGGATGATTACAGGAGCAGCTTGCATAAAAGAAGAGGCTGAGATACGTGTAACTTTTTTTTAGCCTCGAGAAGAAGTGGCTTAGAGAGGAACTTATCATTATGTTTAAATACCTGACTTTGGGAATAAGAAGACAGGGTGAGACTCTTCTCAGTGGTGTCCAGTGACAGGACAAGAGGCAATGGGCACAAGGTGAAATACAGGACATACCATTTAAACATAAGAAAGAGAAACTTTTTAAATGTAAGGGCGTTTGAGCACTAGAGGGCTGCCTGGAGAGGCCATGGAGTCTCCATGCTTGAAGTCCAACTGGCTACAGTCCTGGGCAATCTGCTCTAGCTGACCAGGTTTGAGCAAAAGGGGCAGACTACACAATCTCTAGCAGTACCTTCCAGCATTCATTATTTTCTGACTCACATTTTTATAACAATAATCCTGCAAATCCCTTAGAATTGTATATTGCACCATTACATTTCAAGAACAGAATAAAACAGACATAATAAAAGACAATCAAAATAAGTTTCTTAGAAAGAAAGATGATTTGCGGTGTCTTGTTTAATCAAAACAGGCAAAATCAACAGCCTATCATATTTATGCTGCTACCTTTAGTTAAATTGAATCACAAAACTAAACTCGTTGATGCAAAAGTAACCCAAAAGACTGAATACCTTGGTTAGAAACATCTGAACTCAACATGCAGTAATGTATTATAATTGGGGCTACCAATACTTACTTTATTACTGAAAACAGCGTTCTGTACAACTGTGTAAAAATCTCATTGCTGTCTTCTAATTCAAAGCATATGTTATAAGACTTGACCCAAGCAATGTTCTGTGTTGAACAGAAAAAAAAAGTAGTTAATACAAGTTGAAAACCTACATTTAATAGGTATTATGAAATAAGTTATGACGCTTACCTCAAGCAAATAAAAATAACGATTAAACTGGGGGCTTTTTGTATCTTCTAAACCTTTAAGTTGCCTTGTTATGAACATAAATATATCCTGAGAAGAAAGAAGTGACAGTTATTTAATCAATTGCAATGAAACTTTCAAAATTGAAATAATTATCCTTTTAAATTACTAGTATTATTCATCACTACAAAATATGCAGCAATGACAGACACACTATTTCACTGTCCAAAGGAAGATGATCTACAAAAGCATCACAGAGAATGTCAAAGAGTAATTTTTAAATGTTTCATGTTTCTTTAAAGGGTTGAGAAAGTAACCTTTTTCTAAGGAAGCCAAAATTTTTCTTTTCTAAAGAAAAATACTCAACTTCACAAAGAGAGCTGCAACTGGCTGACATCCCGCAGAAGTCAAAAGACTATTCAGAAGGACAAAGAATTTTACATTTTTACTTTATACTGCAATAGGCTTCCACAGAAGGGAAAAAAAAGCAGCAGGCAACTGCAGCTTTCCTCAGAGTATATTACATGTCCACACTGTATTGTTTGCACACTTCTCAGTTATCATGCTACTGACACAGACCACATTTCTTGCAAAAAACAATAAACCAAGTTTCTCCTCCATCAACTTTCAGCATCGCAACACTTCTTCATAAAAAGTCTCACACAAAATAAATTCAAGCAGGTTATAAGGAACAACCAGTCGATTACGAACAGAATGGAAACACGCAGGAAGGTGTCTATTGCAAATGCTTTCTACATTCAGAAAATTAACAGCCAGAAATTCACGACTTCTACATTCACTCAAAAGATTCAGAAGTACATACATTACTAGAAACAGTGTTCACAACCTCAACTGCATAATATTTCATCTAACAATCTAGGTATAAATCAAATTAATTCCAAAAGGTATAAAGATGCAATAATAAATATAAGAAAGTCTTACAGTTAACTGTGAAAAAAAAACCCTATCTTAAAAATAGTCTAGAAAGCTTTTATATAACATTTTCAAAGAACCATTTCCCCTTACCCCCCAAGAATAACAAGATGGAAGATGAGAATAGGTTTCCTTTTTTCTAAGGCTACAAAAGCCAGACTTAATCATTAAGCTGAGCACTTACTGTGGTTCTAGATAAAAATAAGATTACACATATCATCATCACTTGGCAAAAAAAGCACAGCAAGCATATTGTTCAGAGATACAGCTGCATTAATGTTTGAATTTGGATGAAGATTGTCTTTGAAGTGTTAAGTAAGGATGACCAGAAGAATCACTGTTTGACTCACACTTCAGATCAGTTAGAGCACACAAACTAAACGCTTCAGTTGAAATTAAACCAAAGGACGCACCTAATGGCCTTTGGATGTCGCTAAAGAGCATTCAGTCCACAGACAAAAGCCAATCTGAAGAATCCCCCCCTTAATAATTAGTGCTCTAGGCTTCCCCCAGACTGTGAGGGGACTTAAGTTAGAAGCTTCCTGATCCCAGAAGAGCAATCATAGAATGATTTGGGTGGAAAAGATCATTCAGTTCCACCCCCTCTGCCATGGGCAGGGACACCTCCCACTACAGCAGGTTGCTCAAAGCCCCATCCAGCCTGGCCTTGAACTCCTGCAGGGATGGGGTATCCACAACTCCTCTGGGGAACCTGTTCCAGTGTCTCACCAGTCTCCCAATAAAGAATTTCTTCCTGATACCTAATCTAAATCTCCCCTCTTTCAATTTAAAACCGTTACCACTTGTCCTATTACTACACTCCCTGATAAAGGGTCCCTCCCCATCTTTCCTGTAGGCCCCCTTTAGGTACGGGAAGGCTGCAATGAAAGCCTTCTCTTCATGCTGAACAAGCCCAACTCTCTCAGCCTGTCTTCATAGGAGAAGTGTTCCAGCCCTCTGGTTGTCTTTGTGTCCCTCCTCTGGACTCACTCCAACAGATCCATGCCTTTATTATGCTGGGGCCCCAGAGCTGGATGCAGTACTCCAGGTGGGGTATCACGAGAGGAGAAGGGCAGAATCACCTCCCTCAATCCTGCTCCAGTTCTGCTTTTAGCCTACTCATGGCATTTTCCATCTCTGTTGATGAAACTCTTTCAACACTCAGCAAGGAATGTAAAATTTATACTGATGATACACATAAAAGAAGGAAACCTGAAATTCTGATCCCTTCTCTCAGTATCTCACTTGCACGATGCGTAAGTTACAAAGAGACCCAAACAGTATGAAGCAAGGACAAAAAATTAATATTTAGGGTTTCTTGTCTCAAGCAATTACCCTTTTCAGCACTTCCTTTCACTGTCCTTAACTTTGGTGCTAAACATACGACAACAGACTCAAAGCTCCAGTATGGATATGCTAATAAATGCTGGGTAAAAACAGTGTCAAGATATAACCCAAGAGGAAGCATTCTTCCTCTTACCTCTTTGTCATAAAGTAAAGAGAACTCTTCAACATTTGTATTGGAGCTTTTCCTGCAACCACAAAGGTTGTGTTCAGTGGAAATGGGTTTAGAAAAACCAACCTCAATAGCCTTAGGCAAAGGTCTCTATTGTTTGTCCTTTCTTTATTTCTCAAAATGTGTTTGGAAATCTGCATTAAGAAGCTGAATTCTGCAATTTTCACAGATTACAGAATTGAATGGTGACAGTGAAGTTCCTAGTTCGTTCAGAGCTCTATCCAAGTAGCAGTAGCATGCTTACGCTGCAAGTATTAGATCAAGTAACGTAAACTTTCCAATATTATACACTATAAAAATTTGAAATTTAGTACCATTTGATAGATCAAATTTTGTAAGGAGGAATACTATAATTTGCTAGCCCAACTCAGAAAGAAAGGAAAAAAGCCTCAAAGGCTAACAAGCGAAGGAAAAACATATACTCAAAACTGAAGCAGAAATTGGGATGCCTCAAAACCATACTTAAATATAGCACAGTAAAGAAAGCTAATGTTTGTCGCCAATTGAAGATGGTGTAATCATTAAGTAAGATAACTAGAGAGTGTGTAATCAGAAGTGCAATAATTCAGAATTAAGAACATACAGCTAACAGAAATCCCTAGTATCTCTCCAGTATGTCTGGTAACAAATGATGTACTACAGTTGAAAATGTACTGTTTGCCCTGTTTATGAACCACTTCGGATGCAACCACTAGATCAGAAATTGAGTAATTTCTTCTTGAGCGATAACAAATATAACTTCCACTACAAACATCTTTTATGCTACCGTGGAAAACAAAGAACAAACACCAAACCAAAATAAAAAAAGCCCCCACAGACTCTTAAATCAAGGAAAAAAAAGTACACATTTTTCAGTGTTATTTTCTCCTGCAAGATTTTTCTATAAGACTGGGTTCACCACTCTAGGTTCAGACTGTGTAAGGGAAGTAGTTGGATTTTGTAAGTTAGAAAGAAAGTTAGATTTCTACTTTAAAAAACAGTCAAAAAGACAGACAAAACAAACTATAATTTTATTTTTTTGAAACAAATGGGTTAGACACATGCTGCCTTTTCAAACCTGGCATTTTTCTATCAACCATCTCCATCTAGTGGGATCAGTGATGTTTGTAATTGCAGAATTTTCCAATTCACATAAGAAATCATTATCCTCTGTACAAAAAAAGGCTTTTTCTTTGTTTCAATAGAGCCTTTATCCATAAAAATACAGTAA
The DNA here is from genome assembly GCA_033628505.1 of Tringa tobata. NCBI lineage: Eukaryota > Metazoa > Chordata > Aves > Charadriiformes > Scolopacidae > Tringa > Tringa tobata. The sequence continues at coordinate 4,275,679 of JAHREE010000294.1, forward strand.
TCATCTCTTGGTAGTTTTATTAGCAACAGCAGGAGTATTTTCCCAATGAAGGAAGTAGCTGTCTTGCAAGAGATTATGACATATCAATATTTCTGAAGTAACAGACCACTATCTGCAAGTCCCAATAACAGTTCAAGAAAATATTTATTTTCAATATAAATCCAAACTCTAGAAGGTATTAAAAAATGTACTATATATCACTTTATCTGAACACCCCTATTCAAGAATTAAGTGAAAACCTTGGATAACTTAGGCTGAACCAGAAATAAAGGCAGGGAAAAAAAAGTTAATTATATCAATCATTAAACATGGTATGGAAAAAGATATTAATTCAATTTACCTTTAGTTTATCTGGTGAAGTGTACGGAGCTTCGGGAGCATAAATTCTGAAAATATCAGCAAGACAACATGCTACCAACAAACGTACATCCTTATCAGGATGTTTGAGGAAAAAATCTGAAGCAAGATGTAAAGCAAGATTTAGGTAGAGCTCCTTTTCTTCTTCAGAGTCCTGGTCCATATCCATGAAAGTTTTCACAACCATCTAAAAAGAGAGAAGACATCAGTACATAAAATGAAGTGCTGCGTGTAACAGAATCCTTACTGAAAGTTCCTTTCCTGGGTTTGCACAACTTCTATCAGAAGCATAAAGAGCAATGCAGTAGTATTTATTTGAATAACGAGGGTCTTATTTTTCAGGGTACAGGAAGGACCTAGGCAAGTCCTCTATCAACTGTCCCAACACACAGTCTCAGCAGAGTTCTGGCTGTAGTACTTCACATACTTCGTTGAGAAACCATATAATCCAGTTGGCCAATTCAAATACATACAACAGCATTCACTGAAAAATTTAGAAAATGGCAAAACTTTATTCAAAATATTTATTTCTCCCTAAAGTATTTAGGGTTACAATTTACTCTCCCTCTATTCTCTTTCCATTTCAGATTTTCCTCTAGTACTGCTCTGAGGACAATTTTACCGCTGTGCTGCCCAGAAGTAGAATGCGCACTTTGAGCAGAAGCATATATAAATCCACTGCAATCCAGCAGCCTGCATATGTCCAGTAGGACTGAAATGCCCATTAGTGTTATTAGGATCCAGGGATCCAGTACACTAAAGTTACAGAAGGGAAAAAAAAAAAAAGTCTTTGACACCAAGTATTTTACACCCTCAACAGAACAAAAGCAAGAAAAACCATAATTAGTAACTGCTAGTTGGTGAAAATTCATATATTTAAAAAACTGTTTGGAGGAGAAAAAGCTATTGACAAAACAAAGTAATTATGCATTGTTCCAATTTCTTATTTGAATTACAGAAGGCAGAGTTATTTTAAGGAGTTCAACTCTTATTAAAATTTAAAAAATGGTAATAAAGGCTTAGTTACACAATCCCGAGAATTAAAGTAAAAAACTCCCATCTATTTCACCAGCACAGGAAGAGATATTTTTCAAGAATCATGATGTCAGTTAATTTCCTCAAAAAAAGAAACAAAAAAATAAACCACAAAACAAAACCAAAAAAATCCCAACCCACAACCCTACAACACTACAAATTGTTTTACTTTGCTATAGTTTGTTTTATTTAATTCCCACACACCCCTCCAAGATTTATTGTAACTGGTCAGGTAGCAACAAATCCTGCTTTTGAAAACGGAAGGAACTTCTACCTAATTAGGATGACAGCAGCTGTAAAATTTTCAAGCATATTACAGTCTTTTACTAAAAGGCACAGAAGAACAGTAGCTTATGTACACATCTAATTTCTGTTGAGAGAAAAATAAAGTCTTCTCCACTCATACACAAGATGAACCATTTGAAATGCACTGGTGCCCTGACACACTACTAATTTAAAACACAGAATTGTTTTTACTTCTACAGAAGTGAAGTTTTTCTTTTTGTCTACTCTAGAAAAGAGCCTTCAGTTTCTGACAACATGACTTCCATACTACTCAGGAAAACAAAATCGGTCATCTTGTCTCCAGAGCAATCTGTCACAGTGCTGAAGAAAAACCAAAGTAGTTTTCCTAACATACCTTTCCAGTTTCCAACAGCTTAGAGGATTCTTGAGCTTGAAATCACACCCAGACCACCATGATTAATACTCCTGGAGCCTCATCTTCCAAACACGGCCCATACTTCTAAGCCTATTCAATTTTTCTGGGTCCTACATCTTTCTACAGTAATAAGCTTTAGAATTTAGTTATATAACTTACAGAAAAGTATGATATTAGACTGCTGATCTAAAATTAATATTTCTCATTAGATGATGTCTTGGATCTTGTGTACGAAGAGAAACTGTGGAAAAAACGCTCTTCTCACACTATTCATTTCCAAATGTTGATCACCTTGCTGTCTCCAGCACTAGTGCTTAACTCCAAGCATTTAGTTTCTATCTCCTTTCCAAATCTACTCTAATTTGGAGGTGGCGCGGATCAGAAATGCATAAAATTAAGGAGGTAAGTTATGCTAATATATAAATTCACTCCGTATATTTTCCATTTTATTCTCAGATTTCCCAATAATTCGTATTTATATAAACATATTGTCATTAACAAAGAACAGACTATCTGCTTGTGAAAATTAAAATAAAATCCACAGGAAAGTGCTTCTTCCCTAATACTTATATAAATTTGGCAGTCAGGGAAATGAAGAGGCTATTAATTCACTTATTTATCAACTACTGTTCTTTAGCACCCTGAAACTGTGTTTATACTGTAGGTCTACACACTTGCAGTGTAGCCTAGATCATCCAATCCTCCATAAAAGCAACACCAAGTGGTTTTCTCCCTGCCTGCGTACTGATGAACGCACAGCCAGAATAAACAGCTGACAAGAAATACAGGGCATCCTGCAACTTACACTTCTTCAAGACAGGTCAAGATGACAGAAAAGAAGGGAGTAGACATTCAAGGCCAAAAATTGAATGTAACTATAGGAGAAAAGGTATCAGTAGAGAACTGTATGCATTTTTACAAGCTGAAAAAAATATACAAGTGCTAACAAATTTCTTCTGTTAGGAGTCACTCTATTATATAAAGTTGTAAGTGCCTTCCGTTCAACATCAGAGTGTGCACTGTGCTGACTAAAGCCTCCCATCCCAGTTCCCAAAGCACAGACAGGTTACTGGGGGAAGGGAGAAGGAATCGTTGAGTTTGTGAGGTTTACTGGTTTTTGTTCATTTACCAGTAGTTCCAACTGACTTAAAACTACTTCTTAAGAAAACAAACCCCAAATTAAGCTCTTCCAGCTGTTAGAATACTTCAGGTTTCTCTCCCTCATCTGTTCCCTCCTGTTTCACAGGGCAAACCCAAGTTGGAGGGACTCCTTCTACACAATACTAACAGGCCTGCTTTTTTGTGAGAGTACATGGACAGACAAAACAAAAGTGTAATAATATAATTATCCCTCAAATCTCTCCAATGTTCCTGTAGAGTAAGGCCAAATAAAGTGGTCAAGAAATTCAGGAGACAGATATATGTAGTATAATCAAAGACTTCCATTATGATACAGGCTAAAATAATGAGAATAAAAGTGGGTTTAATCAACTCAAAGAGCACAAATGCATAAAAGGAGTGTATTCTGACACATCCATATTATTTCCAAAATTATGACTCTCTATGTTTTCCAGTATTTTCTTCTCTAAAGAGTACTGACTTAGTCTAGGAGAAGTTTAAGAAGCACCTGAAATTAATATAGCTTATTTCCCTTTGTGATTTTTTTTTTAAATTTATTTAAATGTTTTTGGACAAGTCACTGCAAGAAAGTGGCCAACAAGTTCCTCCTCTGAGCATAGAAGAGGTAAAGCCCAAAGAAAAAAAATCCTTCAGATAGAAAATATAGTAATAGGATCATCGAATACCATATACAAGACACTCCATTCTGCAAACAGTTACATGCTTACTAACCTTTAGTCTTCTCACCATCTCTTCTTTAGATATTTTATCAGAGATTTCTTTGACTCCTGGAGGGTACGTGATTTTCCCATCGTTGGCTCTCGTCTTTGAATGAGCCATGACTTCACGATTTTAAAACTGTGGAAAGAAATCAAGAAGTCAATGTTGTTTAGCTAGTTTATGTTTACCTTACCTGTCCAACTTTTACAAATAAAATTCAACCAGAAATATATAGACAAAACACATACAAAGAAAAAAATTCGGCAAAAGATTTTTATTGTTTTCAGTAATCTATATTGTGGCAGACAGCAACAGTTGACATTCAGGTAGTTTGTCTTATACTACAGTAACACATTCAAGAAGCAGACAACAGAAAAACTAACCCCCCTCATTCCTGAGTGTATTTGATCTTCATATGCAGAGATGAAACCAAGAGTCTTCTTACCCAATTGTATGAACTGTTACAGTAATAATAAATCAGTAATAACAAATGCTAACCAGCTTAGGTTTTAGACTCTTGAGAGCAGACATCTGAAGTGAACTTTACGTCTTCCAAATGATTAAATAGAGCACAATTTCCCCAGAAGTCTAAACAGCAGTGCTGCTGAACTGTTACATATCACTAATTTTAATTTGCCAATACTGCCAGACAAGCAGCAGATAGAACATGAAGCAGGGAAAGGAACAGAGCAGACCAAATGGAAGTCTTTCCTCTATGTCATAAAGCCAAGATTTTAAGTAAAAGACTGCAGATAAGCAACAGTATCTTTTTCCAAAATTCAACTATAAAAGCAACTCAGTTACTTGGTTTCTCGGTCCTTTTAAACTGATGCAAACACAGACTGCCGCCTAATCCAGCCTAAACTATGCAAAATTCCAGTGCTGTAGAGAAGGAATCTGAATTGAAAGCTTTTAATTCATATTAATTAAAGCAATTAATACAAAAGGCAGTGAAAAAAAAACAACCCACAAAACTAGAGAGCACGTGTTGGGGTAATCAGGATTTTGGAAAAGAGTGTACCACAGCAATTACAAGTCAAAGATGTAACAAAAAAACCCAAATTCTTTGCCATTGTCTTAATATTTTTATTTATTTATTTAAAATTAGTTAAATTATTTATTTATTTAAAAATTTGAAACACTTCCTCACAGTCACCACTTTCCTGAACAGTGCATTCCCTGTCAGGCATTTTTTTCCTACTGAACTCCTACACAAGGAGGATCTATGTACACTTCAAACTTCTCAAAACTGTAACATCATAAATAAAAATCAAACAGAATCCACAAGAAGAGTGGGGTTAGGGGAATGTTCCATAACAAGATGGGGTAATCTGCCATAACTTAGATTTACTGACCCAAACTATAGTCATTCTACACTGAAGGAGAACTGGAATATGAAATATACTCACCCACCCACTCCCAAAAAATATCCTAACATGTTTTGCATTCTTCAGTCCACATTTCACAGTAACAACTTAAGTCACAAATTTTGCTTCATCTTTGCTAATCTTTTACAAAACAAAAAATTAACGCTGACATTTAAATATTTTTTGTGAAGCATACATATAGCACAACACATCTTTTTTTAGGAGAAATGGGGAAAATAAGAGCGCAATGAACAGAGCAGATGCAATTAAACAGGCATAATATCAATGCAATTCAACAGCTACACAAAAGCCAAATCAATTTGTCATCTTCTCTGTACCTACACGTACACAGCAGCTGAACCGAGCGCCAGGTACTTGCAGTTGTAGTAGAAACAGATAATAAGAAAGCTGGGTCAAAAGTCATTGAAATAACTTTTCCTAATACTCCCAGGAAAATATGATGCCACCTTCATCCCCATTATATTTCTTAATGCACCATCATGACAGTAAGTCTAAGACTCCCCAAACACACACAGGAGATGTGATCAAGGTCACCCTTCTTGCTGTTTGATGTAGATCCTCCTTTCTAGCTTTCAGATGGAATGTTGTTACATATCATAGCAAAATTCATTCTAACAGCACATCACAGCAGAAGAGTCTTGCTCAGTCCAAGAACGTATAAAAGCAGCAGATGTTTTGCTGGACCAACCAAATTGGCCAAGATGGAAAAACAAGCCTAATTAGCTTTGAAACACATGACAACCACCAAAGCTACCTGATGGGAAGGAACAGCAACTAAGGGAACTTGGGGAACAAAAAAACCCTTTCCAGTGGTGGAGAGCTCTCAGATCAGATCAACTGCAGCAGGAGCTTCATTAGAACACGTTAATGTAGTCCTATTTGGAGCACACTAATCCAAAGACTGAAACTCGTATATTATTGTCAAATTGACCAGTCCAGCTGGTATGTATCCCTGGCATGCCACCAAGCTTTTAAGCTTGAGCAGCACCCAAGGTCTGAGTTTGAAACTGAACATCAGTATTGTGTTTACGTGGCAAGGTTTTGGCAATAGGGGAGGCTGCAGGGATGCTCTCTGTGGGAAGACACCAGGGGCTGCCCCCGTAGAGGACAGAGCCAGCTCTAGACAGCTCCAAAATGGTCTCACCCCTGGCTGAGCCCATCAGTGACAGTGGTGACACCTCTGTGATAACATATTTATGAAATGATTAAAAATGCTGCACAGCAGCTATGAGAGAGAGAAGTGAGAAAAATGTGAGCAAAACAACCCTGCAGACACCAAAGTCAGTGAAGAATGAGATGGATGAGGTACTCCAGGTACTGAAGCAGATTCCCCTGCAGCCCGTAGAGAAGATGACAGTGACGCAGGTTGTCCTCTTACAGCCCATGGAGGACCATGTCAGAGGTGCTGCAGGCTGCGGAGAGAAGCCCACGCTGGAGCAAGCTCCTGATCCTGTAGGGAACCCACACCGGAGTAATCCGTTCCTGAAGGACTGTACCTAATGAGAAGGGCCCATGCTGCAGCAGCTCTTGAAGAACTTCAGGGGATAGGCAGGGTTAGCACGGGAGATATTTGTGAAGGACTGCATCCCTTGGTTAGGATCCACACTGAAGAAAGGGAAGCAGCATGAAGGAGCAGGAGAGATCATAGAATTATAGAATGGTTAGAGTCGGAAGAGACCTTAAAGATCATCAAGTTCCAACCACCCTGGCCTTAAACACTTCCAGGGATGAAGGGTTATGAACTGTCCACAACCCCTCTTCCTTATTTCCCCTGCACTGCTCAATACGGAAGGTAGAAGAGTCAGAAATGAAGGAGTAAATTTGAACCTGGAAAGAAGGGGGCTTGGAGAGGTATCTTTAGTTTTGAATTTGCTTCTTACCATCCTGCTCTATTTTAAACTAAATTAATCTTCCCCAAGTCAAACCTGTTTTGCCCATGATGGTTATTGGTAAGCAATCCCCACATATTTATCTTGACTCATGAGCTTCTTCATCTTATTTCTTCTCCCATTCTGTTGAGCAGGGGGAGCAAGAGAGCAGTTAGGTGGGCACCTAGCAGCCAGCCAAGGTTGCATGACAGGGTACATAACTTATGCCTCTCAGAACTACAGAAAATACTACATAGGAATTCATTTTCTATCGAATTAATACATCTGATCTTATCGGACCAAAAATTAATTTTAAAGAGGTTCAGTGAAATAGGCTATTACTTCAGGCATAAGGGACAAAGAATAATAAATCTTTTAAACTTCCTATGGAAGAAAAATCTGCAGATCAATCCTGAAAGTTTTTTAGGATTAATGGTAAGCTTTGGGGAGTGGGATCATTTAAAAGAAATAGTAAAAAACAAAACCTGTCATTCAACAAGAGAAAATTCAATTATAAACTACCCCCTTGGACTACAATCACTACCCTGATTAAGATCTAGGATTTTTTATTTTTGGGGGTGGAGGGTGGGGTGTCTTTAACCTGATTCTAGCCAAATTAAAGTCTCCATGATTTCACATAACAGTTACACCAGCTGTTTCAGTTCACTTCTGTCAGAGAAAACGGTGACAGCTAAGAACAACAGCCTCAAGGCCAGCTGTATCTAGAACACGTTAAAGCATAAAAATCCATAAGCCAGCGAGATGATATCTAATAACTGAATTTCAAAAAGCTTTTAAAATTGTTTTTTAAAGATGTGTTGTCTTCTTTTGGAATGTACTGGAAGATGATAAGCATTTTGAAAAAGGGCAATTCTTTGTAAGTTTCATTGAGATTAAACAAGAGACTCAGTTGACGTAATTTTTTAATTTTTAACAACTGAAACTTTAGAAGCTCCCAACAATATTTTCAGAAACTCAGTATTACTCCATATACACAATTAAAAGGCAAAGAAAAATAAAACACTCACATGTATACATTTAAGGCAAGAAAACACTCTAGACACTGAGATGCTTTGCATGAGCCAGAATGTAAGCTTATTAACTAATCAGCAAGATATGCACTGTTTTTGCTGTTATATGAGAACACACACACAAAAAAAGAGATGAATATAACAAACTCCAAATACGTAACAAACCAGTACTAATCCTAATATATAGAAATAAAAAACCAACCCATGATTCAAATGGTTATGGTTTGGTTACGTTAAGTAGTACAATAAGCTAAGTCAAGTCTTCAAAAAATACAAAGAAGATAAAAAAATATCTTAAGCTAATATAGCATTTAAAATATTAATTCCACTCCTTGTACAGAAGGAGATAATACCGTAGGACTTAAGATGTCTAGATACTGATTCTTTCAACACAGAAACACCATAAGCACCATTGCCACTGTAACTTGAAAGACTGGAAATCAGGAACCAAGAGCAAGTCTGTAGAAGTACACTGAAAAATAGTATGTATAAAAAAGCTTTACAAATTAAAATCTTAAGTATACATTGGGGGCTGGAAGGTGGAAAAAACTAGTACAAGAAAAGAAACAAAGACAGACAACAAAATACACACTCTTTGTACAATGATAATAGGAAAATTAAATCATGGAAAAAGCAACAAAAGTGGAAGTTGCATTTATTGGACATTAAAATAGGATGGATTAAAGTCATTCACCTCCTGTGACAAAAGTTAAATTCCAAGATCATATTTAATGTAAAATTATGATTATCAGCCAGGCCACAGGGGAATAATTCATTACTCTAAACAGAGTCAATTAGTTAACAGGTACCATTGCCAAAATTTGATCCAACTCAGATAAAAAAAATGCAAGTAGTTCTGTATATAATTAGCAGGATCCGATAGCTACTTGGTTCCAGCTAAGTCTACTGGCCGTGATATTAAATATTAAAAGATTCAATATTCAGATTGTTACTACATAGTACATAATTCCTTATTAATAGTGCAACTGCACATACTCTACTTGCTCCATAGCATCAAAAACAGATTGCACACATGCAAATAAAACATAGATAGATATCTTGCATATTAAGTACCTATGCAATATACTTAATAGGTCAATAAATATCATTATGGGACATGAAGTCAATGATCTAAAAGAAGGACTTAAACCACACTCCACTTAATTGTATTTTGCTTGGATGGCAGTTCACATTGCTTATGGTGATTTAATTAACTGTGCTAATCATCCATCTATGCCTTCACATACATGAAGTCGTGTGTCAACAGTACTTTTTCAGAGATATATACATGTGTTTAAGTCTTAATCCTTCAGATATTTTTGTAGAAATCTTTTTCCAAGAGAGAAAGCGAGCCTTAGCAAATCGATACCTATATTCCTTGAAAGTCTGTCCCCTTTCTACTGCCTCCTCTTTGAAATCCGGAATCCAAACATGAGGGCTCGGAAGATCACTAGGAAAGGTGATGAACTTTACAAACTTCCTGATTCTTGTTTTTCAGAACTTTCATTGAACTATACGTAATTATTTATGTAGCTACATCTTGAGATTAGTATTTTAAAATTACGCATACAAAATTTAAGAAAGCTTACATAAATTTGACCTATACGAATACTTATAAATCTATGTTTGCAAGACCTTTTACAGTGAGACACAGGGAATAACACTTTCTTCACTTTCACAGACCTGTTAGAAGCCTAAGTGAATTTAATAAATTGCTAGCATGGAAGAAAGTTGCAATGTGTAGAGATATAAATATATGTGTTTACACAGTGCATACCACTCCAACAGCAAGAAAGTATAACCAAGAAAAGGGATCTGCAAGTATTCAGCAATATATCCTCCACAATTAAGCAGTATGACCAGTAGCCTCTCATTGTCACAGGCCATTCCATCGAGAATACAAAGAGAATTTAGAAGACCCAACAACGTTTTCCCTCAATTCTCTTAAAGAATATTGTAAGAAAGTCAAATCTTTTTCATCTTGTAAAGTAAAATGCAGAGTTCACTCCAAAGTTCTGTTTCTCTGTCAACAGGCTGTTTTATAATTTCTTTTTATTATTTATATCCCTTTTTTTATTTTTGTACCCTCAGTAGACAACATTCTTGTACAAATAAATATAAACCATTACAAATACTTTGACAGCACTAACTTTGCTTCAACAATATAGCGTGTATGAAGAAATTGGTCAAGCTGTAATTTCCACAAAAGACACAACAAGGTATTCAGAAGAGATTACTCGGCAATTTACAGAAGTGGAACAGGCAGGCATATTTCTGCTTCAGCAGGATTATTAATAAAGCACAAATAATTTAATGATTTAAAGCACCTACAGAAAATTTTTACATCCTGGTAAATTCCTGGTATGTGTAGCTGATTGACAACAATTGATCAAGGTGAAAAGTAACTTGGGTTTAAAGACTTTCATTATTTAAGTGCCACTAAATTAAATCTATTTCCATAATAAATCTACTGCTAAGGAGTTATAACTGGGCTATAAAAAGCCACTCCAAGCTGCCACTCCAAGCTGAAGCTTGGCAGTTAATTTTCTGCTGTTGAGTAAAATAGAAAACTTGAGAGTGCTGGACCCAGTGTGTTCACATAAATCCAAGTCATTTTCCATACTGATTCAGACAAGATGTCTAGAGGAATACTTTCTATTCTCTTTTAGAAGTGTTAAATTATGTTACACTGTTTACTCAACCATCATTAAATCAAGGTACTAGTATTATTCATAGTATCCAGAAAATATTAACTTCCTATTTCTGTAACGCAGCACTATACATAGTAAGGACTGATACTGGAAGAATTTACAGAAACCACTACTTAAAGGTCTTCTGGAACGAAGAACCACATTGTAAAGCAAAAGTAACACTCTCAGCCTGCCAAATGACATGAAAAGTACTGGGTTTCACTACAGAATTCTCATTAATGGCAATCCTTTGAGTCAATTCATAAGTAATAAAGCCTGTTTAAGTTAGGAAACTCTATTTTTCAACCTTCCATTAGATAATATGGCAAAGTCCATTAAGTTTCTTTATTAACATATTAAGTAAACACTTTGTGGAAAATTAAAAGATGTGCAGGTAGTAACTGCGTAAGAGGAGATATTTTCAGAATGTAGAGAGAATTTGGAGGATATAGGAAAAGAACTAACATATAAGAATAAAGAACAGACCATTAAGAAAAGACATGATACTGAAACCACACACTAAAAAATGCATGCTAAAAAGCTTGCAAACAACCTACATAGAATATAGAACTCCCCCTTACAATCAGTTAGGAAGTGATCCAAGGCAAGTCCCCGTTTCTGATGATGATGTGGTTGGCTTTTTTCCCCAAAACTTTATTACAGAAAGTCTCCCAAAGATTAAGCAAATAGACAGTATTCAGTACCAACTTACCTCAGCATATAGCTCTCTCCAGTGGTGTTGCAGACACCTGCAGCTTCCACAAGACATAAGTGACTCAACTTGTAATTTTCGGCATTTATTCAGATGTGATTGAAAGAAAAATGACAAGAATAAAGTTGCCCTTTTTTTGCCATTTATGAAAGAGTATTTTCACCAAAATAAACCCAGTTAAAAAAAAGGGAAAAAAAAAGATGAGAAACTACATAACAGAATTCACCACTAAACCAATCAACAACCTAAGGAAAAACAAAATTGCTCTGCTATTGTGGGACCTCAGCTTTCGTACTTCTACCCAAGACTAAGTAAACGGACTATAGGCTTTATAATTATAATTTCCTATTTCTGTCCATGGCTGTAGGACAAAAAATGACAAGGAGATAAAAATTGGAAGACGATAGCAAAAGATGCTGACAAAGAAAAAGGAAAAAACATAACTGACCGAAGAAATACAGATTAAGTGTAATTTTTTGCTTCATAAAGTGGAAGAGTGTAGGCTGACAAAATATGATGTTAGTAAAATAGACATCTGCAATGTATTTGTCAGTTAGCCAAATACTAGGGAAAAAATTCCACCTCACTGCTTGTTAGGTGGTCATATTACACAAGCATACTACATAAAAGCTTAAAAAAAGCAAATGCATAACAAGCAGACTATAAGCAGTCCTCAGAGTATTTAACACTGAATGCAAAGTATGTGAAACAACAAAAATGGTAACATTGCAAAAAAATACAATAAGTCATTCAAATTGGCCTGAACTTAAATTTGCTTAGACAGGAGCATGACAGTTTTCACCTAATGCACTTACTAAACATTTCCAGTCCTGTAGTAATTTATTTTGCTCTACAAAAGCATAATTCCTTAAAGAAATGGAAAAAGAATGCGTAGAAGGAGCTGCAAATAGGCAGGATGTCATTATTCTCACAAAATCAGAAAGGTAATGTTGGACATAAAGGATTTTGCAATAAGATAATGCTTTTTCAGCCAGGAGGAGAAGCAGAAAGGCAGGCACAGAGAATAGAGGTAAGTTTCATTAAGTCAGAAAAAAAAGCTATTAAGTTTTTCATCATAGAATCATCTAGGTTGGAAGGGACCTTCAAGATCATCTAGTCCAACCATCAACCTAACTCTGACAAAAAAAAAAAAACACACAAAACATCACTAAACCATGTCCCCCAGCACCACGTCAACCTGTCTTTTGAACACCTCCAGGGATGGTGCCTCAACCACTTCCCTGGGCAGCCCATTCCAATGCTTGATAACCCTTTCAGTGAAGAAATTTTTCCTAATATCCAACCTGAACCTCCCCTGACACAACTAGAGGCCGTTTCCTCTAGTCCTATTGCCTATGATTTGGGAGAAGAGACTGACCCCCATCTTGCTACACCCTCCTTTCAGGTAGTTGTAGAGAGCGATAAGGTCTCCCCTCAGCCTCCTCTTCTCCAGGCCGAACAACCCCAGTTCCCTCAGCCACTCCTCATAAGACTTATTCTCCAGATCCCTCACCAGCTCCATTGCCCTTCTCTGGGCCCGCTCCAGCACCCCAATGTCTTTTTTGTGGTAAGGGGCCCAAAACTGGACACAGTACTCGAGGTGGGGCCTCATGAGTGCCGAGTACAGGGGGAAAATACGATATGATAATGACTTCTTCACCATAACCTTCAAAGGATGAAACCTTCTCACATACTAAAGGTCACTATCAAACACTATGAAGTTTAGCCACATTAGAGAGGCTGCCAACACTTCTTGTTAAGTTTTCTTTATAGTCTCAATTAAAAAAAAAAAACAACTCATTTACTACAGCTTTCAAAAACTTGAAATACTTACATATCCCTATGGAAAGGATCTTCAGTTGAGTATTAATGGTTCAATCATGTTCGAAAATAAATCCAAGATGAAATAAACTAAACTAAATGTATCACAAATCTGACAGAGCTGTCTAAAAAGATGACGGTTTCCCTGTCCTCTACAAAACAAATACCAGTTTAGGAAAAGAGTACTCCTTAGCATGAGAGTATTAAGAGTATATTTTTTGCCCCCAAGAAAACTTGCCCAAAGCTTTTGAAAAGCCACATGATATACATATTCTTTACAGACTGTTGATTTCAATATTAAAGCCTAAAAAATGGTCTTTGATTATGTCCATGCCTTCACAGGCTATACTTTAGGATGATTTGAATAGTTTAGGAAAGAATACAGTCAAAAAAAATGGAGTTTACAGTAAGAGCACCATCTGAGCAAGATAAAATTAAAGCATATATATTGACCTAACTCAAGAAATCAGACTTCTGCAATGTTCTTGCTTATGTTATGACTTCAATAAAATAAAAAAGTTAACTCAGTTGCTCATACAAAAGACTCAAACTAATCAGTATTAAACTGAAAGGTGTTTTGTGAAGGCATACTTCTTCAAAATAATACTGACAAGATCTGAGAATAAAGCATAATAATTTAATTATTACAAATGACAGGGAGAATTCTGCAGGACTGTAAAGCTCACAAAAGCCCATTAGGTCTACCACTGGTGAAGGAAGACTCATGTCACGCACTACCTCACCTTGACACCTTTAGGGGATGCCTTTGAGATACTCTGCCTTTCTGTTGCTGGTGAGAAATCAGACGTACTGGTGTTCAAAATATATTTGTCAAGGGACACACAATCCTGCTCATACCTCCAGAAAAAACGAACAGTGTAACTCAGTGAACTATCAGAATCAGTTGAGGCCAAAGGCATAAACGTACTCTACATGTTTCAGCATTTCACAGATAGTGAACCAACAGCAGATGGATCAGCTGCAGGACAATTCTGCTTCCCTTCCACCATGTGAAAGCAACACACACCCCAACATTAGCCATACAGGTGGTTTTCAGAAAGGTAAGAAAATGTTCATAACATTCTTTCTGTACATTTGAGCTGTACAAGACTGAGGAGAAGCAGTGAAATTTGTCCATATGAACCTCCTCATCAACTATTACTGGGAATACTGGTCTCAGGGGCAAACCTGGAATAAAAAAAACCTCTTCCATCAAGAAAGCCACATGCACAATTGCTCAACTAAAATTACCCTCTGTGTCACACTTAGTCAGGATATAGGTTATTGTCCAGCCTCTATATACATGACAAAACTTAAGTTTCACAAAACACCATAGAGGTATATAATCCTATAGGATATGATTTTGCCAACATTCAAAGATAATATAAACATTATTTAAAATGACACAAGCAGTGCATAAATAAAGTATCTGTTTTGAAAGGCACTAATTGAAAGCAGAAGCGATTTGGAGATGTATACAATTCCAACACAGCGGTCACAGTCAATGTCCACACCAAAGGAACAAAACTGAGTTTTAAGCTACTTGTCCCCTTGATTGGGGTGCAAGGAAAGTTTTCATACTAGTAAGTAGCTTCAAACAACCACTTCGTAAAAGTTGTAAGTGAAGCCCTCAAGACAGGAAAGCTGCATCGCAAAGACTGGGAAATACAGAAATAAAGACAGAATTGGAGCCAAACTGAAATGGCAGCTAAAAAATAAAATTAAAAAAAATATAATTAAAAAAATTGCACTTCAATAGCTAAAACCAAGAAAAATAAAGTGCTCGTGCATAGAAATGACTGGGTATCAAGAAGATATTGAAATACCTGCTGAACACCCATTTTCAAAGAAATACCAGATAAAACTTCATTCCTCTGGCAATTGAGCACAGTTGTATTCAATCAGAAGTTACTGTGTCTACACTTAAGACCCTCACATTTTCCAATCAAAGCAACTGCACAGACACAATCTGAGGATTTATGAATCAGTACGGTATTCAAAGCTTTCTAAAGGTATTTAAAAATTAACATACAGTACACTTCAATCTTAAAATATAAATTAATGTTAAAAAATAAAGCATAGTACAAGAAAATAAAGACAGCTCTGTCACTAAAAATGCAGAACAAAATAGTGCTCCTGCCACTGCAGCTGCACTAGTTTGATATCAACGATATTTGAAGAGTTTAGAAAATATCTGCATACTGAAGTAAGACTTAAATACAGGAATAAATGTAACTTCTAAGGTTATCATATTATCCTGGGACAATTCATGTTTGATCAGCCTGTGATAAAACAATCTGCACTTTCTTTGCACCAAAAATCATTTATTATGAAATTAGAAATCTTGGATGGATGCAGAGATGCATCAGATTGACATTCAGTAAAACGCCAAAAGAAAAGATTAGAGAAGGAGAAATGTTTGTAAGACTGCATTTGAACCTCAAAACAGGAATATATGCTACCAGTCTAAAAGATGTTCAGGGAAAAAACAAGGGGTTGAAGGGGGTTTCTCTGCCTAGGTCCAGGCATAGGAAATCACCACAAGACTATACATTAGTGCTATGCAACTTTAATTGTAGACAAGGTACTTCAAACAACAAACAAACAAAATCCCACAAACCCCAAACCTCAACACCTAACACAGATTTTAAGGTACTGGCAAGAACTTGCTTGCAATCTCACATACAACTACCAGCACCTATCATCGAGATAACTTAAATTGGAAAAAGTGCACATGGTCTACACATCTGGAGAGCGTATCTACAGAGGCGACAAGAGACAGTCAGTAGGATAAGTGGAAGAGAGGCAGAAATCACTATAAATACCAGGAATACTGGGAGATCCCACTCAAAGAAAATGAACCACCATAAGACAAAAGCATAAAGATAAATAGCTCAGACAATGAAAAAACCCCCTGATAATTAGAGGAGGACTTGTAGTTTTTAAATTAAAGTTTCGGAACAGCTTTCTGGTCAACAACTGAAGCAAAATACGCAAATAGAATACAACAGAACTCAATCTGTGTACAAAGGAGATTAGTAACTTGCTGTTGTAGGCTACAGCAACAGTTACTTGAAAAAGCAGACCTTTCACTCTACAAAACACTTATTTTACCAAAATCACCAGAAACACTGACACAAAGTTCTTAGACTGGTACTCTAAAAGAAGAGAAGAACTGACAACCAGCCTAGGTATCAAAATTTCACAATATCACTAGTCTACCGCCATAATTTTGACACAACCTTTTAGCAGGGAAGCTACTTTAAGATTAGTAAGGCAAGAATGATTTGTTTGCTTCCTCCAACAGCTAGAAAGGAATGGGGGGAAGGAATAACTGTTTTCCTTTACATTAACTGTATTTTTTAATTTGTTATGCTGTTTTGAAAAGTCATAAAACCCTCAGGTGACTTGCGTTACACAATTTTAGAAGGATAACATCTGTAGCATTTATACACAAGGGGAGATAGACAAGGGAGAAAAGAAAACGTGCAAGAGCGGCATGGAAGCCGTGAGGAAAATAAGGGGAACATGACAGAAAGCAGAAGACAACTACAACAGACATTCGGTACAAATCAAGTTTAATCACTGTAATGACCCTTGGGAGGAAACAACACTTGGTATTATTTTAGCATACCATTTATTTGGCAAAAAATGCCTTATTGACCCTTACCGTTAAAGTTTGTTGGGGGGTTTTGACAAGAATTAAAATCAAGTAAAACACGCCAAACATTAAGAATACTAACATGCTACTCCAGAAGCAAAACAACATTTTGTAAAATTTCACATATGGACAACTGTTGTGGTTTCAGTTGGGACAGAGTCAACTTTTTTACTAGCAGCTGATAAGAGTGCTATGTTTTGGATTTGGGATGAGAAATACTTTTGATAGTGCACTGGTGTTCCCAGTTGTTGCTGGGCAATCAAGGCCTTTTCCGCTCCTTCTATCACCCCACAAAGTGAGTAGACTGGGAGGGCACAAGAAGCTGGGAGGGGACAGAGCCAGGACAGCTGACCCCAACTGACCAAAGGAATAGCCCATACCATGTGACATCATGGTCAGTATATAAAGCTGGGGAAAGAAGAAGGAAGGGGGTGGACATTCAGAGTGATGGCATTTGTCTTCCCGAGTAACCATTACACAGGATGGAGTCCTGCTTTCCTGGGGATGGCTGAACACCTGCCTGCTGGTGCTAAGTAATGAATGAATTCTTTGTTTCGCTTTGTTTGCGTGTGCAGTTCATACTTTACCTATTAAACTGTCTTCATCACAACCCACAAGTTTTCTCACTTTTCCTCTTCTGATTCTTTTCCCCACCCCGGCTGGGGAGAGCGAGTGAGCGACCGCGTGGTTCTAGTTGCTGGCTGGAGTTAAACCATGACAAGAACCAACATAAAGTTGCTTTAGTAAAAGTCGGAATTTGTATACATTAACGAGACTATCCTCCATTCCTAACTTTGTATATATTGTTTAAAAATACAAAACAAAACACCCCACAACATATTGGAAATGATTTAATACAGAATTACTAAAGATTAAACAAAAAATGCTAGTGGGGTGGATTGAATTGTGAGACCTAAAAGAAAGTATAGGTATTGCACTGCAAAGTCAGATGTGCTAAACGACAACCAACACAAATTATACACAAACATTTCTGTATGCAGTCCTAGTATAAATCTTAGTATTGAAATCACATTCAGCTGGGTGTCTTACAAATAGAAGTTGTCTACCCAGACAGCTTGAATCAGTTTAGCCCTTTCTTTCCACCTAACTAGAACATTTTAATTTGCTTTTCACAAAACTCTTAAGTGGAAGAAAACCACAGACTGAAAAAATAACTGTGTTGCTGAAGATAAAGGAATTATAATTCTGATTACAAAACACAAATTAGATGAAAACTTACTACAACCAGGCGAACTAAGTGAATCAGCGGTAGGTTTTCAAGACCATAGGACAAGAAGCAATTTCAAGTGACAGAGTCTAGTCATCCGCTATCATACATGAACCCACCAGTTAAGATCACTTTAAAAAAAAAAAGCTGAAGACTCTTTTGGTGTTTCAATCTGCGAAGTCTTAACTTGCCTTTGACACCTATCTCTACGCTTGACCAACATGTAAGCTCTCTTTGGCAATAACTTATTCACTCCTGTAACTTCTAAAACAGTTACCTATAATTATTCAGCCCTGTGGAATTGTGTTTTCACAGAATGGTTGAGGTTGGAAGGAACCTCTGGAGGTTACCTTATCCAACCCGCTTGCTCCAGAAGGGTTGCCTAACATCAGCTGTCAAGGACTGCATCCAGATGACTTTCGAGCATCTCCAAGGATGGAGACTCTACAACCTCTCAGGGCAACCTGTGCCAGAGTTTGTTCATTGTCACAGTGCTCAAGCGTTTACTGATGTTCAGAGGAATCCTCCTGTGTTTAAGCTTGTTCCCATTGCCTCTGGTTCTGTCACTGGGCAGCACTGAAGACAGCCTGGCCGTATCTTTTTCACACCTTCCTTTCAGAAATTTACATACATATATACATTTTAATCTCAACTTAGGCACAAGCAGGAGTATATGTACTATTACAGCTATGCCAACCTTCTTGATAGCATATTTTCAAACTTTGTGGTTTGCTTTGCCCTTTTGAAACTAATGCTTAATATTTAGTTATCCTTCAGTTGCAGCTCATTCACATTGCATATCATTCACATTAGGACACAAGAAGATGGAATGAAGCTGCATCTGGGGAAGTTCAGATTGAACATTAGGAAAAGGTGCTTCCCTGAAAGCGTGTTCGGCCACTGGAACAGGCTCCCCACAGAAGAGGTCACAGCACCAAGCCTGTAGGAGTTTGAGGAGCATCTGGATAATGCCCTTAGTCATATGGTTTAGCTATAGGCAGTCCTACGAGGAGCAGGGAGTTGGACTCAATGATTCTTATGGGTCCCTTCCAACTTGAGATATTTTATGATTCTATGACATAGTCTCTGCACAGTGGGAGCCAAATTCTTTGTGTTAGTAGTGTGTAGGTTATGCTTAGGCTCAGATTTGTGCTGTAAGGACACACACCTCATTTTACTAAACTGGATCACTTCCTTACAATACCCCAATACCACCTCACTCCCCAAGAAGGACCAAAATCTACCCAGGAGAGAAATCTGAAGCACATCAGCATTAACAAAAAAACCAAATCAAAACAACAATGAATGACTCTACACACCCCACACCGGTATATGTTCCATGAATAGAAACAGTTAGGACACAAGTAACACCTATGGGAGATAACAGTAAAAAACTCAAAAGAAACTAGTCTTTACTCATTGTTAAAAGGATGGGTTTTGCAATTGAAAAGAGCAAGCTTTAAAGTATTAACAAATAAATATAGCTGCTTGCACTATGACTGTAAGCATACAATTAAGATACAATAGTTCAGCAAATTTCCACCTATTACTTACAGTACAAGAACTGCTGATGTCCACATTAGAGGTTGCTGTCTCCCGATTTCCCTGAAGTGAGAAGGTTAACATAACCAAACCAGACTAACAAACACCTCTAGTAAATCCTGTTGACAACTGAATCCATCACTAATCCACCTGTCTGCTCAGATGTTGCTGCTTCTTTAGCAGAAAAAGCTGGAATTGTCTACACCTCAGCCAGATTCTCAGCTCAAGAGTCTGTCTTAATTAAGTCTTTAAGACAAACAGCTTAGCATAGAAACAGCTGAGATAGGGACACACTTACTTCTACCACCTCTGCTGGAGGGACAAACAAGCTGTATCGGGCAAATGGAGTAGAAAGTTTAGGGTTACGGGCAAAGAAACAAAGTTAATGGAAGGGGAAAGGGGAAGAAAAAAATCCAAACAAAACAAAAAAACACAAACCAAAAACCCAACAAACAACACAAAACCCCAACAACTCCATACACCTTGAGTTTAGGAACCTCAAGTCTGGAAGTCTAAGAAATGTTGAACATGAGTGAGAAAGTAGGATTTAGCTGGACAATGAAGGACTGGAATCAGAAGCCTGAAGAGGTAGGAGGACTAACTAGACAGAGAAGTCACTGGAGAGAGAGGCCAGAGCAGAAAGATCAGCTGCAGGGGGTAGGAGAAGAATACACATCCAGCAGAACTCAGTCCTTTCTAGGGCCTGCAGAAAAATGCAATCAAAGAAACTACTCAACTTTTCTCCTTGTAATTTAATGTGTGTCCCTTATTACACCCTATTTAAACCATGCTCTGAAGAGACTTAGTTTCCTACTGCGCTTCTGTACAGGACTCACCACTGTGTGCATAAAAATTAACTTGCTTTCACAACACTTTAAAAACTTTTTTCATAAAAATGAGTATTCTTCCCATCTTATACATAAGTAACCCGAGTTACAGACTGAAATTTAAGAACTACCTGCCAATTTTGCCTGCACGGTCAGAGAAATTCAGGGAACAACTTTTGAAGTATACCACGTTATCCAGCACTGTGGCTGAAACTACAGCTTCTGTTGAGCTGTGCACAAGTGGTCAGGGTCTAGAGCTTGTCTCCCAGAAAATCAGTGCAAGACTAATAAAATCTTGTGGAAAGTTTGGTTTAAACAGACTTATCTGGGATCACAAGAAACTGACAGAATGAAAGAATTCCAGTATTCCGAAGTGACATTTAATCACCCAAATCACTAGATATGCTTTCCCTTCCCACAGTCCCCTGTCAATTAATTTCATGTTTTCCAGCTTTTGGAAAGTATGTCCACCAACTTTGACATGCAGCTCTAATTCCTAAATACAGCAAATTGAATATTATATATAAATCATAACTAAGACTACCATAACATGCACTTATGAGGGTAGAAATGACAGAAGTTTCCGACTTTTAAAAAAGAAATGGCAATTTGAATATTATTTTAAGGCACTTCTGTATGTAATATGGAAGACTGAGGATGCAATGACCCACTAAGAAATAAAAAGTTACTCTAAATATGCTCATATATAACACTGTACGAACAATGATGGAGAGCTTGCTATAGGCAACATCTGTAACTTGGGGAAGACTTTCAAAATGTTTCAAGTTCTCAAAGTATAGATATAACAGTCATTAAAAATGAGAGCAAAATATTTCTTTCAAAAAATTGTACATCCATGAAAACCTCTATTCTTAATTCCCTCAATAACAGAAATGCTTCCAAGAACTGTGGACTACATAATCTAAGCCAGGCAAAATGAAGGGAAATACACCTCCTACTTGCTATCTCTATGAAAAACTCCCTCACAAATCTTCTGAGGAGCTTATTATCAGGCTTATCCATTCTTTCTTCCCTTTCCAAAACAAGGAAAGTAAAAAGTTATAGCCTTATTCTGACTAGTCCATACTCTCAGGGGAAGAAAACCCAATGTAAACTTTATTATATAGCATGCATTAAGTTTCCACAATTTGTCTCCCTTAGACCTTTGAAAAGCACTGGGTGGCACACAGAGTGTCTGTACACATTGTCCCACACAAAAGCTTCACAAATTGATGGTACAAAAAGCTGTAGTTCTTCCATACACTTTGTCTCTATGCACAGAAAGTTATAATGAACTACACGCAATGCTTCATACTAAAATGTCAAATAACAAAATAATTATCAGAGACAGTATCATCTATAACGGTAAGCTGCTTAGCACCTCTGCACATTTTCCCCAAGAAAACTCTTTAAGTAGGCAGAAGCAGAAAAAAAAAAATAACCTCTAAATACAATAAAAAGTTTCCATGAAGTATCTTCTGCTCATTTCTCATAATTGAGATGAGTTGCTGTCAGTTCTTTTTTTGTTAAGAACAGAAACCTAACATACATAGTGCCAAAGATTTCCCAGAAATCTGATTGTCTTCATTGAAACTCTACATCCAAGTAACAAAGCGGTACTACTGGAAGCGAACAGTCAAACTCAAGGCAGCCCATAGATTACACACAGAAAGTTTTGATGTAATTTAAGACTCTCACGAGCAGTGCATTTGCACTCAGTGTGGGTAACTGTTAATTTTCTTCTTTTAAAAAAAAAAAAAAATATTTTTTTTTAACAATTTTCTTTTTCCTCCCCTCCTTTCTAAGACTTTCAGAATTCTAATTCTGGAATTTGAATGGAGCTAAGATGTGGATACACTGGGGATGTCTCAGAGAGAATGAGGCGGCTTGGACAGACATTGTGGACAACTAATGGGTATATTTACACAAAAGGTGGAAGCCTCACTCAACAGTTACTTTCTAAGTGACTACCAATTAAGTTTTAGCTGAATCTAGTCCTCTTTAAAAGAGGTACCAAATGTAGTTTAGGTGACTATACAAATGGAAGCAATTAAGACAATAACATTTTCGACTGCTAACTTCATGTCGTCTTTGTTCATTAAAAGTGTGCAAGTGAAGCATCTCACTTCAGCAGCAGAAGCATCCACCAGGATTTCTAATTAACTCAGAGAAAAAGTACACGCAGTATTGTCTGGGATTGATTTTTAAAGAACAGGGTCTAAATTAGAGAACCCCAGATGGGGTCCTGATCCCTGGTTACGGTACTACCATATAAATGGTGACAGACACAAGATGATTAGTACAAACATGCCCATCTGTTCCCAGTGAGGTACAGCACTTTTTTTTATTATTATTTCTTGAAGCATATTAATACCAAAGTTGTCATGAGCTGAAATAACAGAGCTGAAGATCAGGCAGTACAAAACAAACAGAATGATGCAGAATGTTTTTCCAATGCTTGAGATGGGATGTGAAAGAGTAAATTCCACAAATGAAGACAAAGTAATGGAGGTCTTTATCCTCAGAACCTACTTCAAGGACTTCCTCACACTTTAGAAGAGGTTGAAAAGCATTATATACAGAGACAGACTGTAATAACTTTTTAAAAGGGTGGAGGCATTAACATTTTGATTCTTAAAAACTAAGTTAAAATAGTAGTTTAGTTTCATGGAATTGTTTCAAGTTAGATGTGTTACAGTAATTATCCACATTAATAGCATTTTCATTGTGGAATCCAAAATGTTCCAAAGAGTTTTTGAAATAAAGCACTAACTTGCTAAAATAACAAAGTTTACTTTCATTCATACACTGCACTTTTGATATATTTTACTTAAGTATCAGAACTAAGAAAAAAGAAAAAAAAAACCACAACATAACAAGTTTTCTACAAGACTACACTCAACTGTAGATGCCACTAATAGAAGAGCAATACGTATGTATGAGTACGATACACTATCTTACCACTTGTCAGAACTACTTTTTGGTTCTAATAAAGGAACTTGTCTGAAGGGGGCAGGGGGGACTATGTCAAGAAAGAGGAAGGTATATATTTGGCCTAAGTAATATTAACGGAAAAGGATATTACAATGAAATTGATAGGGAAAAATAATGAGTTGTAGTATCATATTTTCCTTGGTTTCCCACTTTGCATGCTTTTACTGTTCAGGTTCACATTTTCTTATTCATTGCTCCCATGAAAATTCTCCTTGTGCAACAAGTAGCTTTTATCACCTCTTCCAAACTCCGGCTTAAAGAAAAAACATTTACTTCAAAAAACCTTTAAATGAAAATCTCTTACTAAAAGACTCCTACACAGACCCATACAAACTCTTACTCTTCTGTATGAATATAAACTGTGTGACTGACGAAAGAAAAAGACAGAGAGGAAAAAAGCATAACCTGAGAACCTGATAGAGAGCAACGTATCCCAAAAGAAAATGCATCTCTTTTGATCTACAGGAGGTAACAAAGCCTCCTGTTCTAGAGCCAAAAATG
Organism: Tringa tobata; assembly: GCA_033628505.1. Taxonomy (NCBI): domain Eukaryota; kingdom Metazoa; phylum Chordata; class Aves; order Charadriiformes; family Scolopacidae; genus Tringa; species Tringa tobata. The sequence goes on from JAHREE010000294.1 coordinate 4,299,834, forward strand.
GATAATACGCCTGAGGTCATGTCCATATTTCATTACTATGCTTTTCCAAATGCTAGCAATGACTGTTGGTTTTTATAATTTTAATTACAGCTTAATAATGACTTAGCTGACTTGCTCAATTTGAGTCCATAAGTATGTTTGCTAAGATAGAGTCTAAACCCAATATTTATATGGCACACAAGAAAAAAAAATAGCATACAAGTGTTACACACATATGCTTTTCCATTTTAATTTGATTTAGCTGTTTCATTGAAAACTGAACTACAGTTTATTCAGTCTGTATAGTAACTAGTAAAGGGAACGCAAGAGACACATAAGCAAATACCACCGTGTAAGAACTATATTAAACAAAACCCAATCAAACAAATCACTACACACACAAATTACACCACACACCCCCACCCTCACAGTAATGAAGTACAACTTTCCTTCCAACGCAGACACAAGATGTCATGCAAGTACTAAAGTACTAAACTACTTTCTCCAGTAGTGCATGCTTTCAGATGCTGGCGATGAACACGATACATACACCTCCGTTAAACTACCTTACCTGATTGTCTGTCACTATCAGTTTTCTTTTAGGGTGGTCTGAGCACAGCATACACCCAGCTGTTTCACACCTTTCTGAGGTATTACTTGACACAATGTAATATTTAGAGCATATCTATATAACATACAAGACATACCAAGCAAAATTTCTGTAATCTGTAAACTGAACAATTACGCTAATTTGGAAGGGGAAAACCTGAAGGAATGTGCATCACCTTATCTACTTCCCGAAATGTGATTTGACACCCACTTTCAACTACAAAGCCCTCACATTTTCAACACTCCTAGTCCATCCCTAGCAAAGGGAAAGCAGTTACAGCCAAAGCACCTACCCAGCAAGCACAAAACAAAGACCAACACGAGAATACTTCAGCAGTTGTGTTAAATGGGAAAGCAGAACGCTTAAGAAAATAATCACAGCTCTCAGTAAGCAACCGCGCAGGGAGCAGACGTAAAAGTCAGAATAAGGCACGACAAAATCCAGCTCTGTAGGAGCTGGTCTGCTGCAGTTTAATTTTCCAGGATTGTTCACCGTCATTAATTGTTGATTTGTTTTGAAGAACAGATAGTGATTTATTTGCAGCAGGATGAAGTTACAGACCTAGATTCCTGACCGGGGGCTCTCAACGTAAACAATACATATCCTATAAATTAACCATTCTCCATCTGGCAATTCAGATGTAAAATTCATAGTTTTTCATCTACCAGGCGGCGGCAACCCCCAACACACCACCACCACCACCCCCCCCGCCTTCCTTCCCGAGCGCTTTCT
>JAHREE010000294.1:4310757-4356056 GCA_033628505.1 Tringa tobata
GTTGTAGTCCAAGGCCCGAGTGGTCGTAACTACAAGTCCCAAAACCGTCGGCGGTTGCGGGGGTGAAGGGGCAGCGGGAGGCGGCGCCATTTTGAGGGTTAGGGGTTAGCAGTGCTCCCCTCCCCCCCCGCCGGCCGGGAGAGAGCTGCTCGCTGAGGCGGCGGGAGGCGGGCGGCTCTGCCTTGAGGTTGGTCTCTTCGTCTGCATGCGGCTGTGCCTTCTGTCCAGCGGGGCCGGGGAGGCGCTTCTCCGCACCGGCGTGTGGCAAAGGGGGACCGTGGCCGAGCGCTCGGGCCGCCGCGGGCGGGCGGGCGGGCGACGGTGTTGGTGCACGGAAGCCGGCTGCTACGGTTGTGGGACGCCGGCGCCGGGCTGAGGGAAGTGTGTGTGGGGCGGGGAGCAGGGTGCCTTACCCTGGGGCCCGGGAGAGGAGAAGGACGGAGGGAGGGAGCGGCTGGCACACCTACTGGGAGTCGGCGCCGGCGGCTCCCGGCAGTCGCCCCTTCGCCTCAGCACCCCGCTGCCCGCGCCGGCGGCTCGGTACGGGAGCAGCGCCTGCTCTGCCGTGCGGCCTGCCTCTGTTGGAGGGACACTGGCCTAACGTGCTTTGTCACCTCTGAACCCAGAAAGAAGTGGTCACACAGGCAAAACCAATCACTTTCCCCCATCTGTAAGTTCTGCCACATAGGCCTTCTTTTATCATTTGGAAATGTATTGTGCAGGTAGAGCTTAAGGCCTCGAGTTATTTGGTGGAGTCTTCTGGATGTTTGGCAGGTTAGTTAAAGTGATAATTTCGTGTTGCAAGTGCCAGCCTGGTGAATCACATATTCCAGCAGCTCAGGTTCAATGCTGACAACCAGCTCTTTACAGAAATGTGATAGCCTGTCCCATTCAGGAGGCAAGACAGTCACGTAGATTGTGCTTTCTGAGTACATACTTACTCTGTACTCCCTAAAAATGCTGTGAAGATGCTTTCACATGTAACTTTACTGTCCCAAAGGATAATCAGAGTGAGTCTGTTTAGGAAGAAAGGATATTTCTGTCTGGGACAGTCACAGAGCAGCATCTTCCATCGTTAAGAGAGATTGTGTGCAGCAAGTGTTCAGGTGCTCTGTTTTCGTTCCACATCAGAATACGGACTCTGCTTAAATACCATCGCAGAAGACATAGAAGCTAGTAAAGCAACTTTTTTATCTCATCCCTGGTTTTGAGTGGAGGTAGAGTAACATTTTTGGCTAGATGGGGGATTGAGTGCCCAACTCATTTGATGTCATCTCGCTTTCTCAAGTAAAAAGGAGGAACGGAGAAGCTTGAGGTATGCATAAAATGTGTATACCTTGAGAGGAGGAGAGACCATAGTACCCACAATGTTGTTCCACCAGTTCTGAGAAAGAGGCGTAGTTGCATGGCGTTAGTTCTGTCTTCCAAGTAGTAAAGTAAAATGCAAACAGTAAAGTCTCTTTGGTTTACACATTTGGAGACTGAAGATGGCAGAATTCTCTTCCTTTGGGTAGTAGGTGAAAAAGTGCCCGAAGTAACACCTTTTTTTGTTAGTTTTGCAAGTGAACATAAGATGATAAAGGTTACTTACAAATCTTCCTTTAATACTACCTACAGATCCTTTTCAGATAAAGAAACAAAGCTTCATGTCTTGTTCAAAATGAGGTTCATGTGACATTTTATTAATATTTATTCCTAGAAACTTGAAATGTTCACAGAAAGCGGTAGAATAAACCCACTAGTAGGAAAAATACTTTCTTTTTTGGTACTGCATTTGGGTTTTTGGAGGGGTTTAGTTGAATAAACTACTTGGCACTTGATTTATAATAAAATGACTGGCTTTGAATTCTGTCTAGACTTCAGGAATACAAAGGAAAATCTAAGTAATTCTAACTAATAGATGGATAATGGCATGACTGCATGTCACAGTGGTCAGTGCCATCTTGCTTTGTTTTTAATTGTTCTTGTGTCTCTGAATCTTTCTGGAACTTATTCACTCATTCTTAGATTGCAATCTGTTTTGGGCAGGGATTGCTTTTTTGTGTGTTTATTTTTAGAAAACATGCAATCAAGTGATCTTGGTCTCTAACAAAGGTCTTCAGTTGTTCCAAAACCAAAAAACGTAACAGATTGTGGATTCAATTTTAAGTCTTATTTGACTAATACCAAATTATAAATGTCATCCAGCACCTGTTTGGTTGGTGTTAAATGAATTAGTTGAGTTCAGTTTTTGTCACAGAAGATAATCCTTGTGATTGGGGTATTTGCATTTTTGTTGGTTGTATTAGTACTGATGTCGGGTATCAGTTTGTGCATTGGAAATTGGCACATGTTTATGCAGTAAAAGAAACTTATAACACTTGTCAGAATAACATAGGTCAGTAGAGAACAGAGGTTGTTGATGTAATTAATTTTTCAAATATTCACATTTGAAAAGCATGATTTGTAAATTATTTAAGATATAAGATGTGACTGCTAGTCTGGTACAGCACTAATGTATTGCTTTGTTGAAGATGCAGAATAATGTGGCAATTTTGTTTAAACAAGACTTCCAGTAGGTGATGTCTACTACTACTGCTTGAGTACTTTTTAGTTGTGACCATGGAAGGTCACGTATCATAGGATGCATATTGTAGGCCTGAATAATGTCTACTTTTTTTGTACTTTACTTTAAAAATGTGCATGCTGATAATGTATTAATTTTTTTCTAAGATGCTTCATGCTGAAAATAGAGTAAGGCTCTTGGAGTGTCAGGATGAAATCTCAATTGAACCATGTTCTAAAAAAATGAAGTCAACAGAGAAACTCTCTGATGATGATAACCAAGGTATTCAAGAGGAAGCAGATGCTGAGAGAACATCAAACAATTTGATACCAGCATATGCCTCAGATAACCAAATGCAACATGAAATGCAGGAGCAAGAGAAAGTACATACTGGTATCTTGGGAATACTGGATGAAGTGCTCCCTGAAAATAACATAGTATTTAGTCAGCCAGTTGATTCAGAAACTGTGCATAATGTAAATCCTCCACTTGCATCAATAAGTGACACTAAAGTTGAAGAAAAGAAAGGCCCTTCTATTACAAACAATGCTGGCGAAGATGATATTAGAAATAGCTGTACATTACTCTCAGTAAATAGAAATGCATCAGATGAAGAGTTTTTTACAAGCAAAGAATTTATCGGACCGATTTACAAGCCTGCTGAAAGCAGTAAACAGGACAAATCTGGGAGTTGTGATGGATGTGGAAACAGTGAGGGAGATCAGAATGAATTGCATGAAAACAGAGCTAAAAGAAAGGAGGCAAAGAAGTTTCAGACTATTTCTTCTGCTGTACCACAAATAGATGATGAACTTGACCAGTTCTATAAAGAAATTCACCAGCTGGAAAATGAAAACGTAGATGCTAATATTCAGGAAAAAGAAACTGAAACTTCTCAGGAACAATATTCTCCATATAACTGTAGTCAAACCTCACAAGAAGATTATCAAGGTGTATTGTTGGGCAGCCCACAGCCATTTTATGAGAATGGACAGTGTTTCTTTGGGGAACAGAACAGTGGAAAAGCAAGCAATGAGCAGCAGTTTGTTGTGGAAACAAGTGGCTGGAAAACTGAAAATACCTTTACAGGACAAGTAGATTCTAAATATTGGAACTACTCAGTGCCTGAATTCAGACCTGCTTGGCAGGCAACAGAGTCCTTTGTAGTACCTCAGGGAGCTCTTGCTCCTAGATTCGACCATCAATCACATTTTCAGATACTTAATTCCCCACCACAAAAAACAAATGCTCTACCTTCTCACAATGATGAACTTTCTTACAAAAATTATCATGGTTACCATGGAAATACTGATTTCAACAGTCACAGTCCATTGCTTGATCAAAGTACCAACTATGCCGGTCATACTGATTTCCATATCACTCAGGTCTTCAGAAATGGAAATAATGACCAGAACGGACTCCAAAATAATGGTTTCTGTGAAACCAGAGAAGAGTGTTGGAAGGATCCAAAAGCTGACAATACGGAAGGAATGCACAGCTTTTCTCCCTTGCAGTTACCTGAAGAAAGATTCAGTCTTTCCCAGAAATGGCTCCTAATCTTAAGAGGGCTACCTGGTTCAGGGAAATCAACACTTTCTCGGTAAGTGAAGACTTAAAGCTTGAGAAGCTTAGTCAAATAAAAATTTTTAAGAATTAAAAAAAAAATACATATATATCTGTAAGCACTTGGCAAACTTTTGTGTCTATAAATTAGGCTATTAAAATGCAGTAATTTTTAGTTAATGAGGACAAATGACAGTAAATATTAAAAACATTTGCTTGAGTTTTTTGTCTCCTTTAGAATTTTGATGAACAGGAGCTGCTTTGTGGTCTGTATCCATTAAATTGCATAATCTTTTATCCTGAAATTTTCAGGTATACAAGCATATGATGTTCTGCCTCTTTTTTTTTTTTTTTTTTTTCCCTGAAGTTCGTTCATTTAAAAAAATCTTCTTTAAAATCTAGTAATTTGACTGAACCAGAAGTACTTTTCTATGCCTATGCAAAAGCCTTCAAAGACCGTAAGAAGAATTTTGCTACTCTGAAAATAGTTAATTTGTTTTCAGTGTGATGGTGAAACTGAGCATAATCTCACTTGCTTTTTTTCATACTCTGATCTGTCAGCTTCTCTGTTTATTTGTGAACAACACACAAGAAAAGTATTGTTTTCCCTTAAAAATGTACTTGTTGAAGTCTGCGAGGGTTAAAAGCAGGTACCACCTCCAACTTGGCCTAGTTTAAAAAGCACAGAATTTAACACAGAGCACAGACGCTATCTGTATTAAGTGAAAATAGGGTTTCTCTTCCATACAAAAAAAAAGTTAGTATATCAGTACTTACTGATTGACCTTCATCCAGAAACTATACATCACTTCTGTGGTTATCTTCTGTTTTATGCTGAGTCTATTAAATAGATACAGTGATCATGTTCTTCCTTGTTTTATGTAAAAGCACTAAGTTTGCTTTTTTTTTTTCTCTGAAAGGTAGGAGACCATATAATAGAAAAAATACCTATTAGAAACGTCTAGCTTAGGTATTCCTATAACTTTAACATTTCCTGGTTACTGAGCACTTTATTTTGCAAGCCTACATTTCTGAAGCTACATGAGCATGTGTGGTATCATGGCAATAATTCCTTTAATACATGAAAGCAACATAAAAAATTAATAAAGTTGTGGAAAAAATGCTGCCTTATTCAGTGCAGCAATTGGACCATACTTAATGTGAAGATATCTAACAATAGAATATTTTGTTTTCTGTGTTTTGTGTGCTGAATTGTCCTTGAGTCTTTCTCCAAATAGTTTAGTCATATTATCTGAGAGATTCTAAATATCTTCAGGTTTTTATGAACGCATATTCTTCCTTTTTTCATCTTTTGCTAGTGAGATCAATTATTAATTTCATTTAACAGAGGGGAAAATGAGTACTATGAGACTAAGGTCAAGAATAGTCGCCAAATTTGGATGCGGAATTTGAACTCTGTGGGACTTGGTTTTCAGTGTATTCAGTTATATGCAGTTTCATATGTTCAAAGCTTGGTTGCAATTAATGATTCCCATAAAATCATGTCTTGGGTACCTGGTGGTGGTGGTACTGAGAATTAATATCTGCCTATGAGGAAAATATATGTATTGTTAATTAAGTCTTACTCTTCATAAAGTCGACTATGTTTGCATGTGTAACATCATAGACTTCTACAGCATAGACTAGGACAGTAAATATAGTCTTTTGTAGTACCTACAGATAACTCTGCAGCTTGGCATCTTTAGCTCTTGCAAACAAACCTCTACTACTTGTGCTAGGAAAGTGGCTGTGTAGGAAAAGCAGAAACTTGGCATCGTCCGTGTGGATCAGTACTAGAATGGAATGAGATGCATCTTGCAAGTGCGTTTCTCAAGTATGAAATGACAGCAGAACAGCAGTGAGACCCACAAATCTCAAATTCCTATTTGTGTTTTGTGTGAAGTGAGGGCTTTTAAGTACAGGCACTTTTCCTCCTGCTCCCGAACTTGACCCACATCTGTCCTGAACCTTTAACTGAAGTCTGTGTTTTGTTTTGACTCTTCTATCCCCATCTGCTTGGAATCACAAGCAAGTTTTTTGGAAGAGGCTCGTAGTAGGTCTGTCACCATCGTTGGATCAGATCAGCTGTGTCTTTGTCTAGCCTGATCTTGAAAAACCTGCAAGTACAGAGATTCCACAGTCTCTCCAAAGTTTTCTGGTCCATTTCCACCCGCCTAGTAAATAAGTTCTTCCTAATTTCCAAACTGAAGTTCCCAAGCCATAATTTGCGTGTGTTCTCCTGTGTTACACTGTGTGCTGTTACCTGGTAGAATCTGGCTCATCTTTTCAGCTTCCCTTCAGGTAAGGGTAAAGGGCTTATTCGCTCTAAGTGGCTGATAGCAGGTGCCCTTTTGTTATCTTCATTGCCAGGCTAAACAAGCCGAGTTGCTAGCAACCTCACCACCTAGGCCATATGCCCTTAGCCATCTTGGTAGCCATCTGTGTAACCCTTATATGGTTTTCAGCATGTCTTTTGAACTGGGAAGTCCCAATCTGCATACAGTATTTCAGAGACTGAAAGAGTTTGCATAAGAGCCAGGTAGAGTGTGCCTGATACCTTCCATTGATCTACTGGCCACATCTCTAATAAAGCCCAGCATGTGGTTTGCTCTTCTTTTGATGAGAGCACACCATTTGCTCATCTACAGTTTGATGTCCACTGTAATCCTTATATCCTTTTCAGCAGGGCTGTTCAACCAGTTGCTTTCCATCCTGTACTCATCCTTAGGTTTCTTTTTCAACAGTTGCAGAACTTTGCTCTTTTCCTTGTTGAGCTTCCTGCTTTTTCGCTTAGCCCAGTGCTCAAATGTCTCATTGTCCTTCTGGATAGAAGTCCTACTGCCCAGTATGTCAGGCACTGCTGCTAATTTGGTATCATCTGCAAGTTCTCTGCCTCATCATCATGATGAGGCATACTGAAAAAATAGGTCCCAGTATCATTCCTTACTGTACTCTGCTTGTTACTGACTGGGTGATGATATCAGAAACCTTGTTAATTTCGAAGTATGCTACATTTATCACTCAGCCCTCATCCATAAAGGCAGTTGTTTCACCAGAGTGCATTCTGGTCACTAAAGAATTATTTGTCTGTTGCAAAACCCACATTGACTCTTCCTGATTACCTTCATTTCCTTCACATGTTTGGAAATAGATTCCAAGGGGATGCACTCTATTGTCTTTCCAGGAACTAATGTTAGGTAAAGTTGAGCAGCCTTTAGTTCCTTGGACCTTGTCTTTACTTGCCATAAATATGAGCATATCTTTCCATTTATTTCCAATTTTGTTTTCCTGTTCCTATCCCGCTGTGGCTTTTGGTCTCTGCTTACTAGCTCCATGTCTGCTCTTAAATTCTAAGTTGATTTCTCAGTTCTTTCTCCCCTTGGTTTTGGGTTCCTTCCTTGGTTTTGGAAGTGATTGGCCATTTAGTTTGAAATTTTCTGAAATGGTTTGGCCAGCAATTGTATCTTTAGCCCAAGTAACAAAAGTCTGCCACAATTAGAAGTAGATGATGACATGAAAACAAGAAAACAGCCTTGTCTTTTTAGGATATTTTGGTACTGAACTTGGCAGCAATTGCAATTTTCCATTCTTTCATAAATGTCTGAACATTAATTTGAATAAAAAGGAGCTTAATGAGGTTGAAAGAACAAATACTGGTGTCATTTAAGAAGTACACTTTGAATTAAATCAATTATCAGGAATGTACAAAGACAGTCATATTTATCTTGGACCATTCTTCCTGAGAGCTTGATCTTCTGAATGGAAGAGTTGAGGAGTTAGTATTTATAGCTGAATATAGAAACAGTTTTGTGCTATTGTTTCTAATTATGTATTTATTTAAACAGTGTTGAAAGCATTGTTTTTAAAATTGCCTTTACATAGCTTAGTAATACTGCAGATTTTTAAATTACGTTTAGTTATTGTCTATTTTTTCCTCATCTCTGATATGTTAGGTAAATAGGTAAATTATAGATTCTAAGAGATCTTCTTTATTATAAAACCATCTGTCAAAGTAGGCTAACCAGGATGCAGGTTGGGGGCCCATTTTAGTTTTGAAGAAAAATTAAGGCAGGATTTGTGTGTGTGTGGTGTGCCTGCGTGTGCTCTGAAAAAAATGTGTATTGGTTTGCTGACTAGTTAAGATGAGCATTCTGATTTCAAGATGAGTTTTGTATGTCCGGTTTATTTCTTCCCTTGCATCATATAGCATCTCTGAAAAATTAGGTGAGTTGCTTTAATTTTTATATCTGCTTTATTTTGACCTGTGTTCAAAGGTAGACGTTCAATTGCAGGGAGGGTTTAGGTTGAAAAAGCTGGATTACAGCAGTTGGATAATACTGCTACTCATTTCAGGCACGCACGCGTATTGATGCTGACTGATCTGTAATTTGAGACTCGTATTTATTTCGCTTTTTTTCTTTCTGCATTTGTCAAAAGTGGAGTAACATCTTTTTGTGGGTTTAGATAGGATGCTTTCTTTGCATAGATGTGCTTTTTGTTGTTTCTGTTTCCTAGTTCATGAGCCTGGGATAAGTTTCATTTCCAAATATGTGTTAGAAGTATGTGAATTATTCCATATGATGTCAATGAGTACATTTGTGTTTTAAATTTTACAAGTTTAAATTCTATAAATTCTGAAAGAGATAATTTTCAGGCTTTTTAAATGTTGACTTAATTATGACTTAATTTCATAATTTAGAAACAGGCTACTGTTGTAATAATTGAAGTTCCAGTTCATAAACTCATTACTTTGTGATAGCTTGTGTGTTGTGAAAAGGGTAAAGGTTTTGTTACTCTGGCCTTTTTGGTAGTCACTTTGCTTTCCCAAATTCTGTAGTTTTAGGATTGTTCTTGCAAACATAGTTTACTATATAAGATCTGTTTTATCAGTTACATAGATTCATAAATCAATGGCATGGTATTCTGAACTTCAAGGAATAATAACAAAATATTTCAAGAATAAACTTTGTTGATGGGTTTGCAAGATTCCTGAACCCTTGTCATTGTGTTTCTTTGTTGATCTTCCAAACGTCATTAGTAGTAGCAATAGAAGAATTTGAGTAAGTGAATTCTTCTCCAGAACACTTGGCAAACAGAGTGAGTTCCTAGAAATTAAAAATAAAAATGAATGCCCCATTAGTGTTGATTCATCGGTTCATGTATATTCCTACAGAGACCTGATGGTCAGGCTCCTAGGAGCTGTAGGGATGTGTCTATCTACTCCTCTAGTAGAAGAATACCAGTTATTATTTGCAATTTCTTTTATTAAGGCAGGTGGTCCTTACCAAGTGTGGAAGATGGATCCTGTTGTTCTAGCATGAATAATTGGCAAATGTAACATACTGTAAATAAGAAAATCGGGCCATGTGCGAAGTCACAGCCAAGTAAAATAAGAAATATATATTCCCATTAAATATTTTATACAAGAGAGGAATAGATATGAAAAAATGCTTTTGTATGTGGTACGTGATTTCCTTGTTCCATTTTGTCTACTTTGAACAAAAATAGCCTTTAAATCCTTGTGTGCTCTTCTAAACCAGTGTAATACACATCCTGTTAAAAGACATAGGCTCTAACACAATGTCCAAGAAGAGTAGCTGTACTTCTGGTTTATAATACTCTGCTTTCTGAAATAGCATTACTATTTATGAGGCAGCCTTAATACTCTGGAAAAGGGATAGAGCAAGAAGGATAAAAACAGCTTCTATGCAACTTTGATCACGTTACTTTATTGACATTGCTACTATCTTCTTCTGGTCCTCATAATCTGAATTTTGTTGGTAAAGATATATGTGTTTTAAAAGCAAAAATAATAACATATTTGTGGGACAATAAATGTGTAGGAATGTAAGTTAATATGTAATGCAGTATCCCAGTCTTTAAGTTATGATCCATAAAGGGTCTGTTGTTGGTGACAGGTGGCAAAACATGGCAAATTACTTGTGTAGGAATTAAACTTAAGGAGTTCTTCCTGCAGATACTTACAGGAACTGGTGAGGCCACACCTGGAGTATTGTGTCCAGTTTTGGGCACCTCAATACAAGAGAGATATCGAGGTGCTGGAGCGAGTGCAGAGGAGGGCAACGAAACTGGTGAAGGGCCTGGAAAACAAATCATATGAAGAGAGGCTGAAGGAGCTGGGACTGTTTAGTATGAGGAAGAGGAGGCCGAGGGGAGACCTCATCACTCTCTACAACTACTTGAAAGGACACTGTAGAGAGGTTGGTGCTGGTCTCTTCTCACACGTAATTAATGACAGAATGAGAGGGAATGGCTTCAAGCTCCAACAGGGTAGGTTTAGACTGAACATTAGGAAAGAATTCTTCACGGAAAGAGTGGTCGGGCATTGGAATAGGCTGCCCAGGGAGGTGGTTGAGTCACCATCCCTGGATGTGTTTAAGAGCCGTTTAGATGTGGTGCTGAGGGATATGGTGTAGGGGAGGACTTTGTAGAGTAGGGTAGATGGTTGGACTCGATGATCCCAAGGGTCTCTTCCAACCTAGACGATTCTATGATTCTATGATTTGTTCCCCTACATTATTTGGGATTTGGCCAGTTCTTTTCTGTTCCTGCTACCTCAGCAGTACTGCATCCTGGATACTACTAGTGCAGTTTGGGTTTTGTAGTCTTTAGGTACATTACCTATTTCTGAGCCAGGATAGTTGCCTAAATTTCCATAGGACAGCGATAGCCGAGTGTTGTGATGTCTATATTTGGCAGAATGGCGATTGCTCATTGAGATGGACTAATGCAGATTTGATTTGACAGATTCTGATGTTATTGATCAACCAGCAGTTAATTATTCCCTGTAACTTTGCTATAATCAGTTTCTTTGACTCACAGGTATTTGATGGTGTGCCTGGGCAATGTTTAAGATGAATTTTAGTTAAATGCAAAAGTGAGCTTTATGATGCTTATAGAGGGTTTGACTGTGGCATATCATGACAATGCAAATACAGAATTCTAGAAACGCTTGATGGATTTTTGTAGTATTCCGGCATCACCCATAACAATAATATAAAATATTACAGCATAGAGTAAAAATAAATAAGCTAATGGTGAACATTGCAGCTGTTTCCCTCTGAGTTCCCCTTTTTATCCTCATTGGCTTCCCAACAGTGTCTTTTATTGTTTGCTAAAGTATACTTAAATTTCTCCCATAATCTTTAATGTTAGCTGTGCAAGAAGCAGAATGTAATGCAACTTATTCTGACCTAGAAACAAAGTAAACTTATAGCCAGTAAAATACCTATGTTGCTTGGAAATCATGGGCATAAAAGACTGGTTCAATGTGAAATTTGTGTTGCAGTCTTTTTTTTTTTTGTCTTTATGGATTCTAATTTGAATCTCTACATTTTATCCATTTGTTTACAAATTTGTTTTGCTTTGGTTTGTCACTTTTTTTTTTCCGGCTATAAAAATTCATAGTATTTTTGAGAGAATATTCTGTCGCATCTTGTTGAAATTGTTATGTGTCCAGAAGTCACCATGATACGGCATTGCCTTAGGAAACCAAGCTAAAACACTCTAATCAAGTGGTTCAAGAAGTGATTGTTTTTCTCCTGATTTGAAGTAATGCATGCAGGGATAGTAAAATGCATGGCTTTCCTATCCTTCTATTCAACTAAAGTATGAATGGTAGGGAAAAACAGTATAAATCCCTGATAGGATTTTTTTGTCTCTCAGTTTCTATCTTAAATTTCTTGTCTTCTATTAGACTGAAACTACAGTTCTAAGAGACAGCAGCTTACTGGTCCTAACCAGGGGGAGGTCTCCGTTGGTAGTCACTTTTAATGTATCACCTTTTGGGACCTTTTCTTAAATAGGCTCAATCGCTAAAGCTTCAGAAAAATAATGAATGAAAAAAAAAAAGAGAGGAAAGGATTGCTTTCTTCTGAGCATGAATTCCCGTGGCTGATAGATCCAGTGAGTGCCAGAGTTGATGAGAAAACAGAGTCAAGTAAGACTGTCACCAGGCTTGGGGGAGAAGACATAGACCAGGAATAGAAAAGTATAGAATCTTGAAGAAATATGGACATTGTTCTGCAATCCTGACTTTCATTAGTAGGACAATCTTGAAAGTTTGTTGTGATTGTTTACTTTTTTTTCTGAAAATAGGGAAATTGCTGTAAACATTAGTAATTTTTTTTTGCTGTTCCTGTTTGACCTAAATTGTATGTGCAAGCGGCATGGGCAAAGGTCAGAAGAGGGTGTGTTGGGAGTTTAAGGTGCTGAAAAAGAACTTAAAGATCCAGTTCATTTCTCAGCTACATCCAGATTCCTTGTGATCAGTTTGGTTTCTAGAGATAGTTCAAAATGAGAATTGATATGGGAAATGTTAGCAAATACATTAAATTATTATGAGGTACATAGAACTTACTGCAATATAACCATACATTAGATGGGTACAAACATCTCTTGGGGATGGAGGAGAGGAAACAACAAATATAGAAGTAGTAGAAAGGGAGAAAATACATTGCTTTAATTTGGATTAGAATTATTGGTAATATATATGAGTGTACTTTAATAAACCTGTTTGAAGTTTGCAAGAAGTTCAGAAATAGGGCACAGCTAAATTTATTTTAGCTGTATTGTTTTTTTTTCCTTTGTCTTTTTTTTTCCTATCTGAAAAATAAGAGTTAAAATATTTCTGTGTTTTCCTTTGTTTAACAGTATTCTGCTTGGTCAAAGTCGTGATGGCATTGTATTCAGCACCGATGATTATTTTCGTCAACAAGATGGATATACATATAATGCTGCTCAGCTTAGTGATGCCCATGACTGGAACCAGAAGAGAGGTTTGAATGCATAAGAGAAATCCTCTTAATTATGCTTATTCTTAGAAAATAGATGTCTAGCGTGACATGCGTGTGTGTTAATAGTCTACATAAAGAAGAGTACATATATATATTAGTATAGGATATATAGAAGTATGTATTTAAAGTATTCTTTATATTTTAATTACTGTATATATATAAAATTAAATTTTGAACTTATAGAAGGTTCAAAGTTAAAAATAGAAAATCTCTCTTCCTTGTGCTATGACCTGCTGATCTGTTGAATTTGATACTAGTATCTTGATGGCAGAATTGAACCTCTTTAATGCAGGCAACAGCAGAGTATCCTATTTTTTCCCAGTATTCCTATTTCTTTCCCGATCTGCGGTTCATCCAAAATTTATGGAAGAGTTTTTCTGAGGAATATTTTAGTTCACTTGTGTAGATTAACAGCTTTAATAAGTCATCTTTTTTAATACCCAGCAGTGTCCAAAGGTTGGGTTTAATTGGTAAGTAAGTAGATATCTGGGCTAAGAAGGGGTAGCAGACAGACTCTTGCTCTTTCTATAGCAGTTTCCTGAGAATCTCATTATCTGTTTGGTCTGCTCCCAGGAGTGGATAAACTGAGCAACTCCATTGCCTGTGCATGCAGATTACTCTCCATGCTGCAGTGTCTCAAGCAGAAGCTTCCTTCCTGCCTAGAGGGTGGCTACTTTGCATCAAAAGATAGAGGGCCAAGTTAAAAAAACTGTTCTCCCCTTTCCTCCCCTCCTCATTCTAATGCAAAATTTATGATACATCAGGGAGAAATTCTGTTTGAGCAGTGAGGGAATTTTTTTAGAGCAGTCATTAGAATATCAGTTATAAAGAGCACTTTTGAGGTTGGAGTGCAGCAATAATAAATACTTTGAATGGAGTTCCCAGCAGGAGCCTAAGGAGCAGTGGAGTTAATAAGGTAGTAGCTTATGGGCTCAACACTTCACAATTATAAGACCACCAAACAATTCTCACTTGATAGTGGCTTCTGGTTGTTTCTGACTAGACCTTAGGATTTCTTTAGTACTGTATCACTTAGTTACACAGTGGTTTTGATAACCAGAACAGTATATAATTTAGCTATTCAGTGATTTTGATAGCAAGAAGAACAGCTGTGCCATGTTGTATAGAACTTCCCCACTGCAAAACATTTGCCAGAATAGCTTTGGGTTGAAGTTAAACTCAGTTCTTGCCTCCTGCTTTGACTAGATGGAGCTCTCTGACTTGAAGTACTTCAGAAGCTCTTGGTGGATCCCTGAAATACCTGGAATGAGAACTCCAGAGAACTTTAACTGTGTTTAATGGAAAATTATAAATTCTCCTGGAAACCTTTTCGTATGAGTGTTACTTCAGTATTTTGTGCTTCAGATATTTCAGTTCTTTCATCTAATTCATCATCTTAACTTTTCTGTGAGCACTAGTGGTATTAGATTCTGAATTTTTCACTGGCAAGCTAAGGCACAGTTGCTAAAAAAAATCTTCCTATCTTGAATGCCAAACTTAGCAATTTAGGTATTTTCTACAGGGTATGTAGTAGTAATTAAACTTCATATATTCAGAATAAATTTTCACTGGGCTCAGATGAGTTCATATCACTTCTGTAAGTGATACCTGTAACTTTTGAAATTGGGCAGCCCGAAAATGAAGATCATGCAAAGTAGTGGCCACTTGGAAAGAGGTGGGATGGTGTTCAAGAACTTTCACCAAAAAAGATCCTTCTCCCTTTGCAATCATCCTTACTAACTTGTTATTTATTTCACAATTACTTTAAATAAGAAAAAAAAAGAAAAAAGGAATGCTTGGCTCAGGCTGATGATCTGATATATACCCTCCAATTCAACTACAGTGCAAGTCCATCACATACACTGAAAGAGGTAGGAGTATATGGGAGGAAATAGTGCACAAATGCATATGACCTATAATTGCTGTACACCTAGCCTTAATTCAGGTATTTCCAAGTTCAGAGTTTTACTTTCCAACCATAGTGCTGCGCTTTTTTTTTTTTAATACTTTTGCACTCTTTCTGTGTCTTTTAAGAGAAGGACTGAATCCTTGGATTTTTCCTGCAAAAAGTTTGACATGTGAAGTGATTGATGTGTTTGTAGCTCACAAAGAATGGCAGAGGTCTTTCTTTCAAAATAAGACAGATACTTGATTAATTTATCAAGACTAAAGCAGTTTTGGGCTTACGAAGGCATTAGGGTAACATCATAGTGTTTTCTGTGCTGTCGAGGTGGTGAATCTCAGGTAGCCAACAGATTTGCATGTTTTGTCCCCTAAATTCTCCCAACCAGTTTCAGTTCTGTGCTGTAATCTATAGGATACTTCTGCTGGGTAAGAAGTGGTATACTCTTGCTGGTCTGAAGTTAAAAGCATGCTGCTGCATAAGTCCTGCCAAGCAAATTGCATCATGGCTGTGCTCTGTGCACCTTTCTATCAATAAAAATGCTAATTTGGATGTGCCTTCTTATCAGTTGATGTTTTGTAGAACTCAAAGCAGCTTATTATTCCTGAAGCTTCTGCCCTCTTTTGAATTTCATAGAAATTGACCAGTGAGTTCAAACATTACTCAAGCAGAGGCAGCATAGTTGTTAACATTTTTTTTTAATGGATCTCAGAAATATTTCAGATATGTGATGTCTTTCTGTGAAGATCACCTATTTCTTAGCATTTTGTTGGAGAAGAACTGCAATACCTCACCACAGCTCTTGCTTATGAACGCACTATGTCTTACCTATCAGGACTGGATTGATTTCATGCTGGGATCTCTGTACTCAGCAGGCCACAGACTTGAGCAGTTCTGTTGTGTTACTTTTGACTTCTGCACTTCCCATTTACCTGTTTGCATTAATTCACTACCACCTGTTTTTTACGCCCTTCACTTAATTTTTCTCACTTTCTTACTTCTTTCCATTCCTGTCTCTACCTTTCAGTGCTTTCATTCCTTTTCTTAGAACAGTGTGTTTCAGTCAGACTAGATAAGTGCAAAAACCATCTGTAGCAGTTTATTTACATGTACCATTTTATTTGAGTTACATAGTTGCTTATAAACTTGCCCTATTTTGCATTGCAGCGAAGCAAGCGATGGAGCAAGGAAAATCTCCAGTTATAATAGACAACACTAATACTCAAGCCTGGGAAATGAAGCCATACGTGGAAGTGGTAGGTTTTGTTATGTGATTTTATCATCTGTTACAACTTTGCAAACTTGCCTTCATGTGTGATAAGTTGGTCTGTTTTGTCCAGAAACATTTTCCTTACTCAAATTTGTAAAGAGAAACTGCTTATTGATTCGATCAGTAATTGGTATGGCAGTAGTTCAGACCGGTTTAAGGGTTGACGTGATCTAATCTGCTTAGCCTGGAATGAAAGCTAAGACGGGCTGGGGGTAAGTGAAATTCAGCATGCTACCACCTCAGAGTTAACTGTATCTATCTGTTTGTTATGGTGCACCTATCATGCTTTTTTTTTTTGCTTGCTTGCTACAGGCTCTAGAAAAGGGATACAGAGTGGAGTTCCATGAGCCAGATACTTGGTGGAAGTTTGATCCTGAAGAATTAGAAAAGTAAGGTTTATATTACAGAAATCATTGTACTTTATATATAGAGATAGATATATATGTGTGCATATTTATCTATGTAGTACGTTATATTTTATTCAGTGTTTTATTTCTTTTAAATACTTACTACTAGTATAAAATGTATTTTATTTAAATAGGCATTTTGAGACATACCTTTAAATGGAGGTCCTGTTGGCCCAAAAGGTCAATATTAAAATTCTGTTGGACATGAGTAGAAAAATGATTGGCCCCTGTAAGAATCACAGCTGTTATACTGAATAATGGTTCTGAGAAATTTGTTACTACAAAATGCTGACAGCAAGAAATAGGTAGAAGACAAAAAAAATGTGCATTTTGCAAGGAGTACATCAGTATAAGTGCTTTGGTCTGTCTACTTCTATAGATGTCTCAGTGTCAAACAACAACAGTCCATTAGTAATCAGTAAAGGTTAAAAAGAAAGCTCATGTTTTAGATTATTCTGTTGCAAGATTTTGTGAAATTGTCCCCAGTCTTCAGAGGATCTGACTTAGAGTACTGTTGGACATAGGTCATTGGACTTATGCCTTGCAAGAGTGCCTGGAAATCTGGATTATTCCTGGTTAATGTCTTTTTTGTCTCAGATGCTTTAGGAATCTATGAGATATCAAAACAACTTAGGGATATTTCATTGTTTGAAATGGATTGTAATGTTTTCATGATTGATCACGGAAGAGTTCTTTTGCTGATTGTCATTTTATGTGCTTCTGACCAACTTGGCTTATACTTGTTTCAGCTTTGTAAAGTAGCCCCTACAATGCATGAAGTATGCATGTGTAATACTTACATTACTGACTTGGACTTTATTGTGTTTATAGATCTTTTAAAGTTTGCACCTTTTGTTCCTAAGCTACCACTAACTTATTTTTAGAGATAGAGTCCTCTCTATGTAGAGTGAATTCTAATAAGTTTTTCTAGTTTGTGGTGTGCCCCAGCCAAGTTAGGAAGCTGTCTTAGTAATCAGACATTTCTAATAAGTTCAGTGTGAGACATGAGACTAATTTTCCAGTAAAATTCATGTTTTCCCAGGGTAACAGGATAAACAGGCATGAAATGTTATTACCGTTGAATTTTATTGTCTGGTGATTAATTGTAGGAGATAAGTATATATCTTTCCTAAAACAAAAGGAAAACTCTCCAACTGTGAAGTGTTGCTGCAAGTTCCTAGGAGCTTTCTATAGATGCTTTAGCAGCTCCAGTTGCTTTAAATATATGAATAGAGGCCTATTGTCTGGAAACTTTATTTTTTGGGAGTTTAGAATGGGTGGTGATGTGAGGTTTCATTTTGTTTATCAATTGCTTGGGGAGAGGGCTCAATTTTTAAAGGACTTGTTTTTTCCATATTTGTGTTTGGGAAATAAATAATGCTAGAGATGTTATTGTAGTTTTGGGAACCACCTTAAAATTTTGAGCTAAACATTTTGTGCGGAACCTGGGCAAATACTATGCTAATAATAAATTTTGGCAATTTTATTAGTTCTCTGGAGTGATACGTTCTAATTTGCACCTAAACACCATCACCTAAGACTCTTTGTTTCTGGTTGTTTGAATAAAAAATGCACTAGCTCCTACTTTAATTAGCAAAAGACCTTTTTGTGTATTTTTGGATACTTTCTCCTCATCTATTTGGTTTTAGTGGTGCTAGATTGTTAGTGTTGTGGTTTGGGCCAGACTGGCCACAGAGATGAAAGACAGATGCTCTCCCCCATCTCTCTCTCCAAGGAAATACTTTTATCAAGTGATAAAACACACATATTCTAGAAATCAAGTGGGTTTCTAGATACTATTTTCATAGGGTTGTTTCTGCCACCGCTTAGTGTGTCTGAGAAATCTGTGAAAAAGCTCTATAGGTCAACACTGGGTGAATACTTGATGTCAAGAATATGAGAGAGATTTTAGTGTAAAATAGGTGTCAGTGTCTTGGTTCTAGTGTGTCTGTGAGGTACAAATTATCTTTAGACTTGTTCATGCTGATTTTGCTTTTAGTTAAGTTTTGTGCTGTGAAAACATCTTGACTCCACAAGCAAACGCCTTGTAGTAGTGGTCAGTACTTCTTGTATAGCATTTAGACTTTTTTTATAAAGGATTTTGTACTTTGATGTCATTTTTAGGAAGTCTTGAAAACTGCAGGTGAGAGAACAGGAGAGTGGCAATATCACTAGTAGAAAAGAGATATTTTTTTTAAATTATATATTTTTTTAAGTGCTTAATCAGCGTTGGATGAAAAGATTACCCTCTGTCATGTCTGTATGCTTTCTGAGTAGCTGGTCAGTTGCAAACCAGAACTTTTTTTAAAAAAAGTATACATTTGTTTCAAGCTTTTGGAGAATAACAGGTATCCTGTGTATAAACTGCGTTTTGGGACAGGTGTTTTAATTTTAAAAAAGTTACCTGCTGTGTAACTTCACACAGAAGTGAAACGCAAAATGTTTAATATAATCCCTTTCCTTCAGTATGATGATAAAACTGCGGTTTGGTACTGACTTCATCAAACGTGTGCTGATTCTTTTAAGTAGTAATGTCTGTGCAGGATTACTTTGCCAGTATATTGGTATGTAAAATTCTTCCACTGTAGAAGCATTTAACAGTGACAGAACTTTGCTTTAATCAATAGATTCTGTGTTCCTCCAAGTAAAACCAGCTACCAGAGGACAGCTATCTGTTAGGAGCTGTTGCTGGTACATCTGTATTAGTTAATGATAGATGGCTTCATGCTCTTTCAGCATAGCCAAGCCACCAAAGGATGGGCAAAGACATGCCTGAATAGGAGATCCCACTATTAAATGACACTATACAGCAGATTTGTTTCCTTTTTTAAATAGATTTCTGTGCTTGATGCGATTTTGCTGGTTGTGATTTTATTATCCTGCCTTGTTCTTTAAGGAAAAATACGCACTCATTTATGAAGTGACTATCCACAGGGCCATTCAATAGTGGATGAGTGCTGAGAGCTCTTGAGCTGTAATCTTTTTCTAGGAGTACTAAGATATGTAGAATATTGAATAACTTTATGCTTCCACTATTTGGCATAAAAGGACTTAGACTTCCTCTTCTCATTTTTTTTTCTGTCATGAGTGAAGTGCTTTATAGAATCCCCATATTTCTAGGGGATTGGCTTTTCTTTACCATTAAGCTTATTCCGGTTCATGAGTAAAATCAAAACTGTTAAGACTTCTTAACTGATAAATGCAACATGCTGCTGCTCCTGGACTTCCTTAGCACAATGTGGAAATTAGTTGCATTTAAACAATGATCTGCTTGTGATGATCACTCTAGTTTCTGATGTTGTCTCAGGGAATACTGTCTATAAGACATACTATTAAGTCTTTTTTTCACAGAAAGAAAGCTGATAAGGAGGCAGCGGAACTCTAAATTAAGATGACCCATTCTTCTTCCATTCTGAATCTGAAACTGATGTGCTACCTGCAGTATGCTTTGAACCCTCATCAACTTGTTATGTACTTCTTTGTTGTAATAATATGCACAAACTCCGGGGTGGGGGGGAGGCAGGCAGAAGGAAAGGAAAACAGTCTTTTAAAGTATTTCTATAGATAGTATCCACTTTCCAGTATAGCCTGTTTGTTTCCGGTATTGATATCTCCTCTATAGAACTGAGCAAGTCATAAGGAGGCCCATACCTCTTCTGTCCCTGCCAGAAAGCACAAAGATGCAGGCATATATTCCATATTGGTATGACTTTTGGGCTCCTCACTACAGGAAGGACATTGAAGTGCTGGAGCATGTCCAGAGGAGAGCCACCAAGCTGGTTAGGGGTCTGGAGAACAAGTCCTATGAGGAGAGGCTGAAGGAACTGGGCACGTTTAGTTTGCAGAAGAGGAAGCTGAGGGGAGACCTCATTGCCTTCTACAACTACCTGAAAAGAGGTTGGAGAGAGGTGGGGGTTGGCCTCCTCTCCCAAGGGAATAATAACAGGACCAGAGGAAATGGTCTAAAGTTGCAGCAGGGAAAGTTTAGATTAGATGTAAAGAAGAATTACTTTATATTTCAGAATTACTGAAAGAGTGGTCAGGCACTGGAACGGCCTGCCCAGGGAGGTGGTGGAGTCACCATCCCTGGAGGTATTTAAGAAACGTGTAGACATGGCTCTTCAGGGCATGCTCTAGTGCCCAAGATTATTGGTTTGTGGGCGGGTGTGATGTGGTGGGGTGTTGTGTGTGGTGTTGGTTTTGGTGTGGGGTTTGGTTGGTGGGTGTGGGGTTTTTTGTTTTGGTTTGGTTTTTTTATGTGGTTGGACTCGGTGATCTCAGAGGTCTCTTCCAACCATGGAGATTCTGTGATTCTGTGACTTGAAATAATTCAGCTTGGAAGCTTGGACAAGGTTTCTTGGTGATAAGAATTGGGTTATGATAAATGCTTGTCTATACTGTCAAAAAGTTTTGTTTATGTCTTATATCTGTTCTTTTAGATTCAGTTCTGTTACACGGCTGGCAATTCTCTGACACTGAGTTTGTGCATGAGCCTCATGGTTTTCTTTTTAGCAGAGACAGAAATTTTCTGCTAAGATGGATTTTAACATCCTATTCCATAGTTACTAAGGAGATAAATACATTCTAATGTAATGTCTAATGTCTCAAGTTCTTAATAGGCAAGGTTCTCACTGAAAGTAGCTAGCTGTGCACTAAACACTGCAAGAATAGGAGAATTCTTTTGGCCTCTGTCCCCTGATATGTGTTTAGTTACATTTCTAAACTTCCAGCAAGTATTAGTAAAGAGTGAGTAGATAAAGGTATCATGACCATGCCGTTCTGGTTCAAAAATAAAATTGCTCCTTATTTAATATAGAGATTTATTGATGCAAAATATTCTGTCATTAACTCTTGAAACAATGTAATTTCTTTTTTTTTTTATGACAGTTTGAACATCGCTTTCATAAGTAGTGGTCTATAATATTATTCATCCCTCTACTCATTAGCTAGTATACTGTGTAAAATCTGATGAATAAATAGAAAGCAAAGTCATTCTAGGTTTATTTAGGTACATAGTCCTGGTGAATAACATCACATTTCTGTATGAAGAAGAATAACTGTAGTGTTTTCTGTTATTTTGTATATGCAGTAGTGAATTGTTAAATGAACCTTAATACAAGTTTAATACTGAGAGAATGCAAATATGGTGTAATAAAAGTGAAAATTCAAATATGAAAAGCAGGAAGAAACATTTTGAAATTAGAATCTTTTTATTTTTCGTAAAGACTGTACACATATAAACATACCAGACAATTTATTTAAATTTTTATTTTGTAGGAGGAATAAACATGGGGTCACTCGTGAGAAGATTGCTCAGATGTTGGAACGATATGAATATCAAATATCCATACCTATTGTCATGAATTCAGTGGTACCTCCCCACAAAAACACACAAAGGCCACCTCTGCAGCGAAGACATAGGTGGGGAGACAATACAGACTCACGGAATTCTTTCAGTATTTTCAGTAACTGATAACACAGTCACAGGCAGTAAATAAAAATTTGTTAACTTGCCCTTCTAAAACATATCATCACCTCCAATAAAGTAGTGGATCTTCTGTGTTTTAAATAGGCCTATTTCAAGACCTTTTTCTTCTGGAGGTTGTTCCTTTAATGGACTTGCATGTAAATAAAATTGTACATTAAATGTTTTTTAAAGCTATATTTATTACAATTGTAATAACTTTGATTTTAGTAAAATATTTAATATAGTATGACATATAGCAGAGTCTTTCTTCAGAAACTTAAGACAATGATGTTGTCGTATAACAAGTAACTGTTGAGCAGTTTTTTTTAAAGAAGAATTCATATTAGATGATTTTTGAAAGAGAATGACAGTCCCAGAAGAATCAACTGTTTATGTAATAACCAATTTTAACGATTGCCACTTAGTCTCCTTATCTTTTATGATATTTTTTGAAAACAATTATGCCCCAGATTGTCCTTTTGGTCTATTTGGCATGTATAGTCAATTGGCAAACTTTTGGCATGTGTTTTCTGGTTTCAGTTGTGTTTTTTAGGTTTTTTTGGGTGGGGGAGGACGTCTCAGGAGCTCATCTGGAGGCTGAAGCAGCATTCTGCCAATACAGTATTCACCAGCCTTAAACTGTGTAACCTAAATTATTTATTTTATTTGTTTTCAGTGGTAGGATATAAAGTATTATGGTGGCTGCACACCACCAACTGTTTTGTGCTAACTAAAAAACCCTGAATTTTTTCTCTAAAAACTAAAAATTTCACAGCTGTGTCTTTCTAAGTCAACTTCACATAGGATAAAAATGAAGCATTAAAGCATTAGAATGTCAAGTCCCAGTCCACAGCTGGGATGCATCAATTAATTATAAATAGCGGACATAATTCTGTAAAACCATGTTGCATTCCTAATTTTGGCACAGCCAATATAATCTGTTTAGTGCATATCAACGAATGAGCCAGCATGGAGATTGACTGTTTTACTGCCCTTTTTCTCTTAAAAAAAACAAAGCAAAACAAAACATGAATTTGTATGTTTTCACTTTGCTTGCTTTTTAACAGCTTGCTGTATTAATAAAATGTATTTTTCTTCAGCGTTGTTTTAGTAGTTCAATGAACAGTTTTTATTATTTTCAAGAATTTTATACAGGTGAACATTACTAACTTGCTAGCTGAAATAACCTGTCTTCAAGTCTAACTATATTTTATTTCTTTATACACTGAATGAGTAAATCTTGAATAGGAAGTTTTGTCGAGAACATGAGTACATACCTTTTCATGGTTTCCTATTACTAATTTGGTATAATAGCCATCAGAATTTTGAAAATTCCTAAGCCAGCATAATTTTGGTTTTTTTACATATAGATAATTTTTGAATAGGCCCTAAAAATTACTTCATCTTTGAAGTCTGAATACCATGAAAAGTTGAAAATCCAGGTATATAACAAAATATTTTTCTGTGATTTTTCTGTGCCTATTGTGCAAATCTAAATTTGTATGATTTAATGTATATCGGAAATAACATTTTCATCAGAGATTCTATTAATTATAAAAGTTGAAGTGTGCAGTTTCACATTTTAGTAATTTTAATTATTAAAAAATAGTTCTAAATGTTTCAGTAGCATGTGGATGTTAATATATTGAATTATGTGTGTATATATATATATATAAAACAAGAAGCTCTCCAACTATATTAGTTGTCTTCCGTCATTACCCGCTATCCGTACCAATTATGTTATTGTATTTTAGTTTTCATGGTTACCTTTCTCTGTGTCTCAAAAAAGCATGAGAGTCATTGTAAATGGTCAGTAATACTTTGATTATCCCAAAGTTTTTATATTTAAAAATGAAAGCATATTTCAAATGGGGGGAAGATAAAGAGATTTTAGAAAAACTCATTTTATTTACTCTCTATTAGTTTAAGCCATAATAAAGTGATAAAATTTATTAAGGCTTTATGTGATATTCACACAGTGTGTTAAGTATGGTATGATAAAAAAGAGCTGATTCTTGAAAATTGATGTTATGATATCTTTTGGTACGTACTGTCTTCAAGTTTTAAAGGAAACAGCTTTTTATAGCAATACTTAATTGTTATTTAAGTTCTCTTTAACTGAAATCTTTATTTAAATAATAGATGTGAATTCATACTATTTTAAAATGGTGCAGCATTTTGGGGTGTTATCATTTTAACAAATTATTGGTGGATGGTGAGTATTTTTGATAAGCAAAGCATGTTGATCGGTGATAGGCCTGCAGTTTGCAAAGGACACGTAACAAGAAAGGAACACTTTGCAACTTGGCACCATATCAGACATTTCTTGTAAACTGCTTAATCTATAGAGCTGTGTTCCAAGGTAAGTACAATGACGTGGTAGTGAAGACACAATGGAATTACTACCTGTGTTACACATTTTTTGTTTCATAACAAAATATTCATATTTTGTGAGGATATAGCAGTCATGATCATATGTATATCATGGACAGAAGTTGCTTTTACACTACAATACTTCAATGTAAAAATAATAAAAATATGATGTGAAATATGTGTTGCAGGTATGGAATTTCTCCTGTCCCCTCACAAACGAGGAAAATTTATTTACTTGGTCAAAAAGTAGGTACCAGAAATGTAAGAACTCACTGGGCATCCAGAAGTTTTTACTATCTGGCATAGTTTTTATGCAGTACACCTGCTGATGATAGTAATGTACCTAGAATTAAGGATTCCTGTTGCTTTAGATTTTTAGTAAATTGCTAGTTAATCATATTTCATTAAATAAGTGTCAGAATTTTTTTTGAATGTAACTAATGCATAGTACCCTAATGTTACAAATGTAAATTCGTAAAAACCTCACTTCAGTCAGATGTTTGGTAAGTAAATTTAAACAATAGTTAAGATACTCAGCTGTAGTTTTAACATCCTGCTCTTCTAAGCATAAAATTTAAATGAAAATTAATTTGCAGAACATACGTAATATGGTTCATATAGGTGACCAGTTAGCATCAGCTGTATAGAATTACGTGTTGCTACAGAAAAAAAATAGTTGTAGTTTTACCACTTCATCTAAACTGATTAGTCTGGGGCTGTGGTTTGGATTTGTACTGAAAACAGCATTGATAACACAGGGGTGGTTTTGTTACTGCTGCGTGGTGCTCACACAAAGTCCAGGCCTTCTCTGCTCTTCACGTTGACCCACCAGGGAGTGGGCTGGGGGTGCCCAAGAAGTTAGGAAGGAACACAGCCGGGACATCTGTCCCCAACTACCAAAGGGATATCCCATGACATCGTGCTCAGCAGTATGAAGCTGGGGGAAGAAAGAGGAAGGGGGGACGTTTGGAGTGATGGTGTTTGTCTTCCCAAGTAACCACTGCACATGATGGAACCCTGCTTTCCTGGGGATGGCTGAACACCTGCCTGCCGAGGGAAAGTCGTGGTTGAACTCCTTGTTGTGCTTTGCTTGTGTGCACGGCTTGTGCTTTACCTGTTAAACTGTCTTTTTCTCAAACCACAAGTTCCCTCACTTTTACTCTCCCCCATCCCACCGGAGTGAGCGAGCGCCTGTGTGGGACTTCCTTGATGGCTGGGGTTACGACATGACAATCTATTGTATGGCGTACATTTTTTTATTATTAACATGATGTTAAATAATTTCCTGTCTTCTGTTCTTATAGTCGTGTCCTCTTTAGGTTCATTTTAATCTAGTTTGCCATGCTGCATAACTTTTTTAAGCTTTTTGTCTTCAGGAAGAAAGCCAAGATTTTGTCTCTTTTATCTCTTGAAACCTGCAGAGATGGTAGTTTTTTCTTTGGATCTCAGCTAATAGATAACTGAAAACCAGGCTTTGTCTAGCTGATGTGGGACCCATAACATAATTATTTGATTAATTTGTGTCTGCCTTCCCTGATGTAATTTAGACTGTATTGGTATTTTTTTCTTTGAGCTGACCAGTAGGATTCATTTTTGGAGAATTAGGAAAAAAAATTATTTTTTTATATAGGTTTTCACCTTTGTCTGTGATACCTGTAATTTTTAACTGTTGCTTCCTCCTAGCAATAGAATTTTCTGGAAAAAAGTGTTTTCTGTCTGTGCCGGTACCTCATGGAGATGAGGTGACTTAGGTGTATGCTGAGACTTGAGAGCTTTCCATGCAAAAGAACAAGAGACAAATATTACAATTCCCAGTAAAGAGCAATAAGAACATATAGTGTTGAAATACAGTTCATAACATTGAAATTAAGTACTCCATTTAAAAGAGTGATCAGATGTGTCATATTGGTGGGATGTAGAAATATTTCACTTCAGTGTTTCTGCAGTGGCACTTTCTCATTTCAATGTTTTATGTTCTCAACCTTTCAACATAAAAGCAAAAGCGGAGATTGAAGTTCTTTAGTAATCGTTTCCTAGGTGAGAATCTACTTGTGCGTCAATTAATTTTGGCTTTTTTTTTTCTTTTTATAGCATAATTGGCTTAAATTAACTGTAAATCAGCTTATTTTGAGTTCACAGAAAAATATGTGCAAACATAGCTGGCCTTTTAAGTATTTAGAGGATAAACTAGTACATAACAGGGTTTGTCAAGGTCAGATCATCTCAAATTCATCTAATTTATTTCTGTAGTAATGGAGAAGCGGCAAGTGGTGGTTTTAGTTTGAGATACTGTCAGTGTCATTCTAGATCAAGGGTAATAAAAGCATTGAAGTATTGCATCAGGAATGGGTCTTAACAGTTTCCTTGTAGCTGATAATGCTGGTTCCTCATTTCTCAGGTAGGCAGGCAGTCCTTGACCATTTAACGTCTACCTTATCATCATACAGTATGGCTGTATGACGAAGTACTGAGATTTGTTGAAAAGGGTGTAATACCTTCCAGAGAATGCACGTTATAATTAAATGCTGAGTAGCTCTCAATATTTCATAGATTGTTCGAGATGCACAGAATGAGCAGGTGTTCTCAATAGCAACATTGTCTGCAGTTACCAGTATCTGAATTTTAGTGTTGCTGTAATCTAGGATAGAGGCTGGTCATTTAATATTTACTGATACTGTTTTCTTTACTCTTTTATCTTTGTATTTTTTCCCCCTTTTTCTCTTACTGAACTGTGTCTGCCTGATTTGTCTCAATCCTGTGTTCAGTTACTACAGTTGTTTCATAGCTTGATCCATCTCCCCCTTCCCTTTTTTTTTTTTCCCCCTGAACTATAAATCTGTGTAGAGAGCTACACCTTATTCTCTACCTTTTAATGCCTCAGTTCAAACTGATGCTGATTTAAGAACAGAGTATGTATATTTCCCCTCCTCCCAGGTTGTCCTTTTGAATTTTTTCCTTGTTCTGTTGAAAGCAGTATTTTCTGTCATACAATATATTTTTCTTCATTCCTTTTTTTTTTTTATTTTTTTGCTGTCATTAGGTTTGTAGCATCTACTTGTGTTATTTGAAACTCATACTTTTGTTCCCATAATTATGGTCTGGTTTTTGGTGGACGTTTAATTATATGTCTTTGCTAGAATTTTGTTGATTTTAAGTTATTTCAAATATAGCTAAAATCTGTCATCTATCTTTGAAAGTTCCTAGGAGAAAATAGCTTATTACATACTCTGCTCTCATTGTACCTCTGTTGCTTCCTTATGCTCCCACCCATATTTTTTCCCCAACTTGACTTTGCTTTTGTCTTTTGGTTTTTTTGGCTCAAACTTCCTTTTACATTTGTTTTATGCGTGAAACAATTTACATTTCACACTGTAAATCTCATTTTGACTTCTAAAAGCTTTTTGTTGTACTTGCTTATCTCTATATTCTGTTCTGATGGCTGCCATCTATGTCTTCCAAGTACTATGATAATATATCACAATATGTACTTCTCTTTATTTCCTGATTTGTTTAAAGAGTAGACTCTACAGTGCTCTAAATACATGATGAGGATATTGTTTAGGACTTAGGAACCAGAAAGTCTGTTTTATTTGTGGACTGCATTTTAGGACAAGATATATTTCACAACCTCATGAAAGCCTGAGTAAGTCTGTGCTTTTCTGGGTAGAGCTTCTCGAGTGGAATTTCATAAGCAGATGCCTGGAAAGCAGCAGATTGTAAGAGAGGGGAAGTGAAAAATGGATTGTGAGGTGACTTACAGAATTTAATTTTTGAATGCAGATCTTCTCTCTCCTAAAACCAAGGATCTGCACAGATTCAATACTGTCTTCTATTCGAACTGGTTAGATTATATATGCATTATGCAACACATCTGTAACAACAGCTCTGGTTTTCATTTAGAAAGAAAAGGGTGGAGACTTTTAAGGTGATTATTACAGTTTGAGTGGTTTTTTTTCAATAGCTGTGAATTGGCCATGAGGCAAATGAGCTTTGCGGTTTTTTGTCTGATCGGTCGGGGTTTTCACCACTCTGCTTCATGGTTTTTGACCTGGACCACCAGCTTTGTAAGATGCGGTGTGTAAAATCTGCTCTGGGGTTGCTGAGAGGAGGGTGCTTAGGATTTAGTGAGAACTGATTGCTTCGTATCCACATATGGCGTAGTGCTATGGCTTGCCCAGAAGTTAGTGAAAAACTGGGACTGATCATTGTCTGGGAAGGTGGGATTTTTCTGTCCTGTTACAGATTTTTTGGAAAGCGTTCCTTAAAATCTCATATGGAAATGACTTTATATCATTAGAAAATTAAGGAGCACTGATGCACAGCAGGTTACACCAAACTTGATTTCCAGATTTGACTAGAGTTCCTGTTTCTCTAAACTATTTCTCAAAGCAGCGTATTTCTTGTCTAGCCCAGGTTAATTTCAATCATGTTGTCTCCATGCCTGAGCTGATGTCATCCAAGTAACAGAGCTGATGTCATCAGACTTGACAGGATGACTCACACTGTACTTCCAGTGCATAACATTGGCATCTGTGTCCATCACGTTCTCTACAAAAGACTAAATGTTGACAGAGAGAACTTTAAATGAAAATTAATTCTATGAGTCTTCATGGGTCAGAAGCCTGATGATAATACAGAGTTTCTTCTCTGTATTGTAAGCACATCCCCTTAAGATGGATTCAGATCACTTGTTGTGCTTCTTTGTCCTTTTTTTCTCCTCAACCTGCTTTTTAACACTGAGCCATACTTAATGGTGTAGAGAAATCCAGTCAAACAAAAAAGGTGTCTTTGTTAGCATCCATCAGTACCTCTACTGTTGATTTTTATTTTTTTTTTCTTTTTTGCTTAGAATTTTGAATTGTGTCAGGTGGGATATTTGTGCCACCTAAATGATATTGAAAGAGGCTTTTGACTTGTTTCACTTGTTCAGGAAGTAGATGTTTGATACTGGGCACAAGTATATTCAGTGTGTACGTACATATATATCAATCAGTATATTTGGGATTCATTTCCTTAATGTCGATCAACATATTCTATGACCAAGGAGCCGAAACAGGAGATTGACTCTTTCAGTCAGAAGACATGTTATGACTTAGACGAACCAGGCAGGTGAAAGATCAGTCAGATCACCCCACCTGAAACTTCTTGTGGAGTGAATGGACTGTCATTTGATGTTACTTGCACCTCAGGAACTTGGGGGTTTTGGTGGGTTTTTATGGTTGGGTGAGTTTTTTTTATTTGGATGTTTGGGTTTTTTACTGTGAAAAGTGAAGTGGTTGTGCTTTGCCATGTATTTGATAAAATGAACAGCTTCTAAAGGCATGCTTTGATCAGACAGATTGAATGCCATTCTCTGTGTACTCTCGATCAGTGTCTCTTGAGCTTGGACTATAGCCTGGCAGCAGTCTGATGGCTCATTATACATTGCATGGAACTGCATATAACATCAGTCCTGTAGAAACGATAAAGACTGGAGTAGCTCTTTGAGCCTTGTGATAGAATAGTGTATTTTATGAAAGCGAGTAAATCTCGCCACCACTGGCAATGCTGTCGAGAGACAGTAATAAATACAGAGTTACTTCAAATCAAATCCAAATAGTAGGATTTTTACTGATTTGGGGTGGGGAGCATTAATTTGCAACACTGCAAGGTGTAAACATTTCTTATGAATCGTTTATGGTGAATTTCCGTAAGATGGGCTATGAGGCAACCTAGTATGTTGCTGCTGAAAGTAGTCACCTTGATCCCACAAACCACGTCCTTTGTCTTAGCTAGACACTTGTTTTACTTCTTGCTTTGGTGAGTTAAATCAGCTCAACAACAAAGCAAGTACTCGCTTTCTTTTCATGCTGGCTCAGGCAGGTAAATCCACCTACAAGGTGGTAGAGCCAGCAAAAGACAGGTAGTGGAAGTGCAACATCTGCAACTAGGTGGGTTGCAGGTGACTAGGACTATTTCTTCAGCAACAATGAAATGCTAAGTTGGATGTTCAGCTGTCTAATGGAATTTTACCTTTCAGGAAGCCAAATAATGCTGACAAGTTGTTTTGCATGTGTTTTTTTCCTGTTGCTTGATCACCTAATACCAATATTCCATTTGGTTTTGAGGAACTGGATCTTTATCTACTCATTTCAGTATTAAAGGCAATATATATAACAAAAAAGCTGGTAACGGGACTTTTTTTGTTATTTCATAATTATAACTTCAATTTCCAATGTTGCTAAGGTAAAGTTAGGTCACAAGGAATTCAATAATGCTCTTGGACTTACCAGGTAGAGAAGGTGAAATGTATCCCAGTAAATGTCATTTTATGTAAGCAGCTCTACCATAATTTTGATGTTGAAAACCCACTTCAGAGACTTTGGAGATTAATGATAACATACATTTCTGAAAGAGCATGTACCTCATTGCTTAATGTCATATAGAATTGTTTTTTACATTTATCAGTTCCTCTATATTTCATTACAGCAATGACTATAGGCATTTTTTGATATCAAGCAGACATCAGCTTAGATGTATACTAGAGGTGAAGTTTGTACAACTGCAAAAACCTCTTTTCTGGTTTTGCCATTTTCCCGTAAAATGTGACTCATTTCTTTAGATCATTTCCTTTGAATGTTCTGCCTCAGCAATCGTGCAAGTTTGTTTGTTTCTCCAGTAAAGAGCATCACCTGAGCACTGACACTCCATCAAGCTGGCCAGTGCTGTTTTGAGCAGTAGGTTACAACCTTGTAGTCACATATAACAGAGTTCTAGCAAAAAGCTTTTTGCTACTGTCTAAATGGTAGGCTGAGAAATTTCAAAGTGTTGTTACAAGAAAGAGAATTCCTATTTCAACAAAAATCCTATTACATTTTTTTAGTTCTGTTTATTACTAACCAGATTTTTAAATGCATAATATATAGCAAAATTGAAATACCAACTGAAATGGCACCTTTTTTCTTTTCCTTTTTGCATGTGTTATATGTGTTTATAAACGACTCACTAGCAAATGCCCCCGTAAAGAAGAGATGTCTATCTCCATGCTGGTTCTTGAATTTTGTCAGTGTTTGTGTGCCATATGGTTTTACAATAAGGAAAACTCCTCAAAAGGAATGTAGGTGGACTAAAAGAAGAGGAACTAAAATAAAACTGAAGAAAACTAGTAGACAATTTTGTTCATTAAATGCAAAAACCTTAACTTAATACTGGGTATACCACAAGCAGGAAATTTTAGCTATGCCATCATGGTGCATTAGAGTGTTTCCTTGGGGTAGTATTTTCTTAAAATGAGTTGGAAAACAGAAGTTGCCTGGAAAAAGTGAAGAAGAAGAAATTTTATTATTCTGTATTTAGTAGTTCACCACCTTCCTTTTTGCTTTAGACTTTTCTGTAAGAAATCTAAACCTTTAGAAAACTAATTTTGCTGAACTCCTATAAAGCCTCTGTTGTTTCCAACAACATAGCTGACGTAGCTGTTGTATTTTATATGAACTGTTGAATGTCACTATTGAAGGTCATACCCAAGTATGCTAAATCATCAACCTGGACCAACGTTTGTGTTTGTTACTACTTTGCCATGCAACAATTTCAATGCAGTAATAGCTGTTTCTCTGGATCCGCTGGGTTCTTCTCGGAAAGCGGTGTCAGATATGTCAGGAGTTAGCCACCAGAAACACGTTTGAATCAGTATTAGAGAAGTTCACTTCCAGCAGCAGCAGCACAAATTCACATCTGGGAGAAGGGAGTGGTAAGCAAGAGCATAGCAACAGTAATATCAAGACTGGAGGAGTCCATTCTGTTCCTGTGCCAGGGCTGACATTGGCAATTTGGTTGTTATGGCAGCACAGGGGCCTTTAGGTACAATACTCAGTTCTTCTTGGAATTGGTGCGTGGTCCCCACTACATTAAAAACAATTAAAAATGGGATGTTATTCTCTGTTTCACTGCTAAGGTGTTTTATGCTTCTGAAAACATAAGCCTCTTCTAAAAACACTTTCAAACAATTCATTTTCATCACTGAAGAAAGTCAGGATTTAAGACATAACCTGTGATTAGTACATGATTTCTGCAAATCTGGGTTATATGTGAGAAAGTAATCTCTCCAACTACCATTCCAGATGCTTCATGTTTATATCATTTAATTCAATAGACAAATAAGATCTATTCAATCCTAAAACTTTGTCTGGCATCCCATGTCTCTTTNATAGACAAATAAGATCTATTCAATCCTAAAACTTTGTCTGGCATCCCATGTCTCTTTTTGGGGGAGAAAGGAGGCATGTTGCTGAGTAGGGAATGTATTGTGAGCAGAATTCAGGGTGGAATTTGCCTTGGCTACCTTCAAGCATCTGCAGTATAGACGTCTGCACTTAAACCATAGGGTGGTGTATTGAAAATACACTGATTTAGAAAAGAGGAAGTCAGTTTTCACAACTTGGAGGAAAGCACCATGTGGACTTAAATGCCAAGGAAATCCCATTTCTTTGTAGGATGTCATATCTGGATGCCGTTATAGGGCAGTAAAATTTGTGTGCTTTCCCACAAGATCATTTTGGTGATCCATAGTGCTTGTTGCAGTGATATCAAAGCACCAAGTGTCAGTCAAATGACTTTGTGGCTATACTGAGGCCAAGGCGGCTGCTGAGGTGCTTCTCACTTGGTGAATTCGAAGGGTTTGCTTTGTAGAGTTCAAATTAGAAAGAATTTATATGAGATTAAGAATGAATAAGAATGAATAAAGTGTAAGGATAGGTTTCCATAGGTGATCTTTAGGTTCCAGGTAGCCTGCTAGTGGCTCTGTCTTCCCTATAATTCTCCTAGCTACTGCTTGATTCGCTTTAGTGTATAGTGTGAAGTACCATCAAAGTAACAAAGGATTACAGAAAAGGAGCAGATCTTCGATACAAAGACTCATCAGTCAAACTTAGCTTGGAAAATCTCATTGATCTCTTAAGAGTTGCATATGGAGAAGTTAGATTTCTGGACTAGGTTTTTCCTATGAATGTTCATTTCAGGGTTATCTGGCTGACGGGCTAACACCAAGATTTCACAGAAGTCACAGATAGGACTGTTATCTGTTAAAATTCAATGAGAAATGCAGACAAAAAAATCCCTAGATTTTCTGAAAATAACTACAAAATTAATTGTAAATAACTGTCTACAACTGTGTTAATTTTTCTAGAGTGTATTATTTTCTTGCTAAAAAATTATGAAGTATTTTTTCCAAATGCATATGCATCCCCACATAATATACTGAGCAGTAAATATCAGAGTTGCTGTAGTCAGTGTACCTTTATGTTATTCAGAATTTTTGTTAGTATATTTTGAATTTAAGTCCAGTTTAAGTATAGTCCATTTAATCTTAATGGATGAAATTTTCTTACTGCGTCCTCCACTTTGTACCTTTCTGCTCAGCATGACATTTAATGAAATTTCAGAATAGCAGTAGCTCTCTAGTATCTATTATTCAAACACCATTTAGAAAGACATACAGAAAGATGTTGTTTGGTCTTGCAATGATTTGTGATGCTTTTTGTAAAGCAAAGTTAATGAGATGGCAGCTATGTTTATTTAAATGGGTTTAAAATGTTCAAGGTAGTTCTGAATTTTAAGATGCATATTTGTTTAATCAACAGAAGAGATTATCTGAGATTTTATCTATTTTAAGAAGCAGATCTGTGTTTGATCACAGTATTAGCATAAAGTACCTGTTCTTCAAATTGAGCACTACAAATACATTCTTATTTAATTTTTTTTCTTTTTTTTACATTTAATTTTTTTTTTTATTTTCACATAGGGGGACAATTTTGAAGAACCCTGGGCACCTATTGACAAAAGCAAAGCAGAGGAAAAAGCGAAAAAGAAACAAAAAAATGAAAGGCAATCATACAGAAATTATGAAGAAAAAGTTAGGTGGAGCAGTTCATCATCCAATTCCAGATGACCAGGACACATCAGAAAGTGAAGAGGATGATTCAGAAGAAGAAAACAGCAGATCATTGTGTACGTTCAGTGGAGGTCCAGAGGATCCAGTAACAGTTTGTGAAGAACAGCCTAATGGTGATGATGAAAGCCTAAAAGAAGCTGCAGCGATTTCAAGAGAAACGATTCCCATCACTGTGTCTGAGGTCTCAACGATGTCAAACAGTCCAGTGAAAAATGAATTGCCTGTAGAAAGTGACAGTTCACTTCTAATAGATACAACCCCTTTGTCTGCTGAAAACGTAACCAAAAATGCATTCGATGATGAGGAAGCACATGAAAGGCACAGAGAAAATTTTTGTGGAAGCAATTTCCTAAAAATAAGTCATGATAAAAATTCCATCCAGGGAACAGAAGGCATCGCTGAAGATTGTAACACCCCACTGTTAAGCACAGAAAACGAACTCGGATCATACCAAATTACGTGTGAATCTGACATGGAAGCTAAACTGTTACGCTTAAATGGGGAAGGAAAAGAAACCCCTCAGTGTTACAATTCAAATGTACATGATAACATGCCTGATAATAACGCAGAGGACAAAGGTGTATTAAAAGCAGAAGAGAATAGCTCTAATGCCTGGGCTTTTTTTTCAATCAATTTACCTACTGAGGAATTGCAGCTGGGCTTTGATACACAAGCTCCTCTCTCTTCTTGGTGTGAGGATAAATTTGTAGGTGAACAAAGACCCCCAAAAATGAGGAGACCCAAACAAACTCGTACAAACGGTTCAACACACCTAAACTGCTATTGGTCAAATGGAGGATTAGTAAAGGAAAACCATGAGGTAACAGTAACTGAGGGGGCTGACAATATAATAAGCAATGGTCTGTTGGAATCTCCAGCTGGAGAAGTGCACCTTGATTCCCTTGTGGAAGCCAGGGCCACTTTCATGCAATGTTCGAGTGAAGTAAATGGGCCAAGAAATGATGCTGCACCGATTACATCAAAGAGGAAAAGACGCAGACGAATTGTCAACTTGGCACCAAAGTTTAATGTTCCAAGACAGCTTGCTGATACTACAGAGGGAGGGAAGGAAGTCCCAGTAAAAGATTCTGTTCCTGAAAAAAGTGTTTGGGAAGTGGAGGGAAAGAGCTTTCTAAGGAAGGACCCTGGAGAGGAACGTGAACTGGACCCTGCATTGCAGGAATATTCTGTAGTTTACAGTGGCACCAAGGCAACCTGTTCCTTACCCACCCTGGATGCAAATGTTCTTTTAGATTATATTTCTTACATTCATTCAGGACAATCTTCTCCTGTGCCAAAATGTTCCTGCAGGGTTTGTGTAGTTTCCAGGACAAAGGAGGAGCAAGCTAGAACTCTTAAGCAACGACAGGTAGTTGATGAAAAAGGGAGTGAGAGTGAACAAGTTTCTTCAGAGGTTACAAATAGCCAACCAGATATTTTGTCTTCTGTTGTTTCTGAATATCCAGAAGATTCTAGTATATCGGCAAGCTGCAGTGAAAACGTGCATGAAGCAGATGACCCTGAGCCAGCAGAGGCCTCACAAGACAATCAAGATGTGAATATGAAATGTAGTTTTCTGGGACTTCCCTTATCGTTAGGATTTGCATTTCAGCTTGTGCAGCTCTTTGGTTCTCCGGGTCTTCCACTGGGTAATGCTCTTCTCACTACATCTATGTAAAAAAACAACCAAACAAAAAAAAATTAAAAAATCATAACCTCTCCAAAACACCAAACAAAAAAAAACTCCAAAAAAATGCACAAAACAAAAAAACAAACCACCAAAATGCCCCATTGCAGGTACCAATATGTCAAGTATTAATCCTATTGAAAGGAATCACTGCTGCTGTAGTGATTATTTTATTTTCTTTATTTAATTTTTACCTAAAATCTTCAGTCTCTGTCAAAGGTGACATTGTGTTTGGCCTCGCATTTTTAGTCTTGTTAGTAACAATGACTTACTAATTTTAAATCCAAAGCATGCAGCTCTTGTTGATGTTTTAATACATCCTACTGAGTAAGACTTTATTGTGGTTATTACAAAATTGAATGAAAACATGGTACAATATGTTGTTTCCTTACATAAAGGTTCTGTATTTGTTTTTATAGTCCACCTATAGTACCATTCCTTTTTCTTTATTTAGTAAAGTTTTCATAGACCCTCATGTGGCTTAGATGCTGTTGAAAACCTTTCCCAGAGTCTAATTTAATTTGAAATCGAGCATCAAACTTACAAGATGCATTTTCAGCTAGTGAATACCTTCTTTTTAATTGTGCATGACTGAGAAGTGTCACAGTCTTTTATACTTGCCTTCCAGAGATCCAGTTGTCATATTTTTGTACTTTCAGTTTAATCTTTTTAAGGTAGCAGTTAGAAGTATGATGATCAGTCCTCAAAGGAGTTGTGCGTGGCAACCACGATTTCCAAATTTAGGGCAGGCTAACGTAACCCTACTGGCTAACGCAACCCCAACAACAACAGCCATGTGTTTGGAAATCACCCCAGGACGTGGTGCTGTGTACGCACCTGCTGAAAGAGCCGCGTTCCCTGTGCATAAAGTTCTGCAATTTAGTCAGTGGAGAAACAGTAATTTTGGTCCACAAATAGAATTTAAAAGCACAGGCCTTTTTTTCAGCACGTAGACTTTTAAATTCTACTGAAACAAACAGGTGTAAAGTTAAGCATGTATTTGCATATGAGAATTTTAAGATGACAACGGAGGCGGAGCTTAGGTCTGCTTATCTGCCCAAACTGACCTCAGGCTTCTTTTTTTTTTATTGTAAAAGTTTATGGCAATGCTACCTGCCAGAACAGTGATGCAAAACACTGGCAGCATTGCTCGGCTTGGTCCCCAGAGGACCTGCAGTGCTGCTTTGTCTAAATCTGGCACCACACACCAAAGAACTTGCCATATAGAGCTGAAATAGAGCAGAGAGGTTCTGTGCAATACCCCAGCTATTACACAGAAAACATTTTTCTCCTCCAAACTTGGTGAGTCTTCATATTTGTGATCTTAGATTTCATTATCTTGGAGGGAGTTGGCCATGACTTGAAAAAAGGGATCTTCCAGGAAAAAAGAGGCATTAAGAAACACTCAAGAGCTTAGAGAATCCCATGTCATTCTTCTCTGAGCCAGTAGCAAATAAAATTCTTTGGTGTTTAGATTAATTTCCTTTGGAAATAACCTTTAAGAAATACAAACCCACCCCAATATCTCTCTAAAGCCCTGCCAGCTTGTGATCACTGTTTGTTAGAGGTTTTTTCCATCAAAATTGCATCTGCTGCTGAAACCTTGCCACATCCTCATTTGACTATAATTTTCCTACGACTTTGAAAAGTCTTGTGCTTTTTTGTGGCCTGCTATATACTAATAGGCTACTACTTACTGATGTACACGTTTGAGCTCTAGTATTTTTACAGGACTGGCAATTGCAGTGCATTTTTTTATTGAAATTACTTCGGAGGGAAGAATTTTGGGAAATAAATGTCTTTGGTTATTTATAAATGAAGGATTTAAATGACTGACTTGCTTGTATGATTCTCATATAAGCTTAGAATATATTTCAGATTGTTTTCTTACAAAGATTCTGTTCTCAGCTTCTTAAACAGCGTTAGAGTTAAAACATTGTAGAAAGTAATTTCTCTAGTGAAATTGCACAAATTCCTATAATTAAGCACTTTAAAGGTTGTTACTTAAGTTGCATCTTTTTAATTTATGGGCTGAAAGTTGTCTGTTTTTCTTGCTTGTGCCTCATTTTGGGGGAGTATGTGGGAGAAATGAAAGTATTTTAGGAAAGCCTTTGCATAAATAAAGAAACCAAAACCAAATCTCCTTCCCCTTCCTCCCTCTACTGTGCACTAGCCTTAGATTCTAGAAAACCTAAATTCTGACTTTGCTGCTGGCTCATTTAACTATCTGCTGATTTTTTAAAAGAAGTATATATATATAATGTGTGCAAAAATTGTAATTCAGTGGTGTATTTTGGATATGGAGAGATCTGAACACTCAACTGCAAAAAAATATTTTCTTCTGCAGAATCCTTGTTGCCAGATGATTATATAGTTCCTCTTGACTGGAAAGTTTCAAAGATGATCTATTTACTGTGGAAGACCTCTGTGGAGGTATGGATTTTAGGGGATTTCGGAAGGCTTTCCACTATTCCAGGTGTAAAGAGGAATTCTTCAGTTCATAAGCAAGATTTTGTTCTTTGATAGTAAATTTGCTATGCTTTTTTTTTTTTTTTAATACCCACAATGAGGAGATGGATGTTTTACATACTCTTCTGAATATTTCCAGAACCAGCTTGTGGCAATGGTAGGATTTGGGTTTTGAATGATCAGCTTCAGAAATGTGTACAAAATAGTTAAAGGAGATAAAAAAAAAACCCAAACAAAAACCAACCAAACAAAAACAAACCAAACCCAACCAACTCTTTTCCTTGATACTTGTATCCTGACCTAGCCTATCTTCATTAAACAGAACCTACCATCATCATGTTTTCTTTAGGTTTTTCTCCCATCATCTGAGCAAATTTCATCCTCAACTACCTGTAGCTTCTTCATGGCTACTTCTACCAAGAGCTGTAGCAGAGAAGTCATTCTGAGTAACTGACAGCAAATTAATTCTCCTTGTCTAGTTAGAAAGTGTTAACTTAAAAATTATGGGTTTTTTTTACTACTGTGACCATTGATTTGTGAAAGTTTGTTTTAATCTAAGGAGCACTGTAGTGTCTGGTAGTGGAAATTAGGAAAATTCTGTAAATACAATGAAATTATAAATTATAATTATTTAATAGTTATAAAATAGAGCATGGACCTTGTTCTTTCCCAAAATAACAAAATCTCTTGACACATTCCTTCTTTTCTCTGAACGACTATCTATTTTAGGAAAAACAGAAAACAAATGGATTGCAGAACAGAAACACCTTGGCTGGTAAGTGTATTTTGTGATACAAAAACTGTATCAAATACTTCTTGCTCAGAAGAGAAAATAGTTAATGGTGAAGTGTGTTGAAGGTTTTCAGCACAAATGAGTGATAACACTCCTCTGTGCAAAAGCAGGAGGATGTGATAAATGAATTTGTGCCTTTGTTGATTGTGTACATCATATGGCAGAGCTACGGTTGCTGGGAATCATCACTTCATGTTCCCTGATGCAAGTGCTGAAATTCCTTGCCTTTTAAAGTTTCCCATGTGGAATTAATCCAATACTTAGCTCAAGTTTACCCATTCCAGATCAGAAACACATTTAACATGAAGAAGTCTTACTTTAAACTTTATACCTTTGAAAGTTTGAGCATCTTCAACTTAGTTAAACTGAATGATCACTAGAAATTGCCAGAGTAATAATGGGTCACACACGTGAGCAGCAGAAATATCAGGGTTCATGGGAAGCTCTGGGCTTGCGTTAATTCCTGCAATGTAGAGGTTATGGGATAAGGTTGCTGATTGTCTTTTTCCATTATTTCCATATTAGTTTAGTACAATTTCACAAGTTCCCTAATATGAGATGAAAAATCTCCTTGGAAATAGATGTATTCTGATGAAATAAAAGCTTGTTCTAGAAATATTCTATCCTAACATAATATGAATGACAGACTATATGAGCTAGTTTCAGGTGTCTTTGGCTGCAGTTTGTAATTTCTTTATTTTTAGATGATATTATTAGTCTTGAAGATCTAAACAAAAATCGCCAAGACGATCGAGACTCTTCTGAAACTCTTCCAGAAATGGAGCTGTTTCAAGGGTTGATAGAGGAGAACATCATGACCTGTGCTAGCACTGGCTGCCTGGATGCTGTGTTTCATCAGTCATGACTGACCAACTTTAATTCTGCATGAAGGAAAAGGTAATCAGTCACACTTGTGAATGTGTTTCATTCTGGTATTTTATTTCACCAAACGTCTAAGGAACATTAGTTTTTTTATAATTTTTAAGGTGCATTTAGTATCACCCAACTTGATTTTTTTTTTTTTTTTTCTTCGTGTTAGGTTGCTTTGTTTTTTTTGGGTGGTTGGTTTTTTTTTAAGCCTGAATGGGGAAAAGAGAAGGCAGCATTTTGTTATTAAAGCCATATTTTATTTTATTTTTTTCTCTGAAATTTAAAACCTGTCTGGTGAAGTGAAAGCAGTAGTCTAGGATGCCTGAGAGCTGGACTTTATTCCCAGGTGGATTATTGTGGCAATATGTTGTGAGTGGTGTCATCTCAGTCCTGTTTTCCTCATCGCTTCTGCATGGAGAGCAGTGCTGACTCTGTTCTGGGTCTAATTAGGAAAAGCACTGTATGAGCAATAAAACAGTATTTCACCAAGTTATGGAAAAGTGACAGTTCTGCTTTTCAGTACAGAATCAGCAGCAGGAGGTTGGAACAGGAGTCCGTATATTCAGGTGTTAATTTTTCATGAATGTTTTCATTTGGTATGACAAAGTGTGCTACTGAGTATTAGAAAGTATGCTATCGTGTTCATGCTTGTCTTGTGCATTTTTGAACCCTTTGGTAACTTGGCAAAGTTTGTTTATGAGAGATATTCTAGGCAGATTGTGATAAGAAGGAAAGACTTCTGGATCCAGCTGGAAAGTGCTAGCTTAACTTTTCTCTAGCATTTTCCATTAGTTGTTCTTTCCGAAGTGGAAAATGGATTAATCTGGAGCTTTAAAACAAGTAAACTGAGGTACACAGGAACAAAATAACTTGTACCATGGGCAAATTGAGCCAGGAAAAAAAAAAAAAATCCAGATCCTGGGGCTTAAATTTTTCCCATCCAGACATCACAGGACCACTGGAATATCATCCATATGGGGTCTGGCCAGGGGTCTGTGTCACCTGGTGTCCTGTGCCTGACCTAAGCATGAGTCGAGGGGTTGCAAGAGGAGTTGGAGGCAAATGTGCACTGTGTTGGGACAGTTACAAAAGCAGAAATTGACATTTAAAAAGGTTTCTTAATGTTCCCAGTGAAGGTTCACAACAGAATTCAGGTAGTTGAATAGTTTGAGTTGGAATTGAAACCTCTCAAATGGGGCTTGATTTGATTATATGCATTTTTATGTCACTGGTGTGACAAAAATGACATTGCCAGTCACTTACTGATTAGCCTGTGCCAACTAGCAATGTGGGAAGATGAGGGGAATCTCTCTGAACCTTGTAGTACAGACAGCGCTGGTCTTGCAAGGTGCTGTCAGAACAGATTATTAATCACATTAAGAACATCTGGTAGTGGTATTGTCCTCTTACATGATCAAATGCTAAAATATTTGATAAACAAATAAAAAGTATTTTCACCAAATATTTAGCCCTATGTCAGCCACAATTTTTTATAAGTTATCTATTTATAATATTGCAAATGTGAACACTTCACAGGAAAGATTTTTGCTTGTAATACTGACTGGCTGTCTCAGTGTGGATTTGTAACCTAAGCTACTGCCCCAAAACGTGCAGGTTTATTGATTAAAATGTTTTTATGCTAAAGAAACAAACCTGGAGGCCTCTATTCTTTCCCCTGAAAAGAATTGTGACTAACCTGGAAATTTATTTATTTATTTATTCCTTGTGTGATTCAGGAAAGGAAAGACATATGCAGAGTACCCTGTCTTACTGTCCATACCTTTATCTGGTTGCTGCATCCAACAAACAGTTTTTTTCTATTAGATTTACCCGTTTTGTCTGTCTGCCATGCTGCTCCTGCAATGCTTTTGGCCTTCCTCTCCTGCTCCTCGCGAGCGCAGCAGAAGTGTCCTGCAGCCCTGTCTGTTTCTCAGCAGCCACTCGGGGCTGGTCTGAAACATAAATGTCATTAAACCCCAGTTTGTTACCTGGCGTTGGAGTCTAATACTCTACAGCACCGGCTTATGTTGGTTCTAGGGAATGGAGAATTAAAGCAAAGCGTACTTAGTCACAAAAGAAGGCTCCCAGCCAGTGTTTGGTTTTAAAAAAAAAACAAACCAAAAAAACAAACAAAACAAACACAACCAACCAACCAACACCCCAAACCCAAGGTATGGCATGCTCTGCGCAGAAGGACTTGGTCATGAAGCACGATTGGGTGGTCAAGCTGAGGCTTGACCACCTGATGAAGGCTATGTGAGGGTTGATTGCTGCACAGTCCCATCCTCCTTACAGCACCTTACAGGTCCTCAGCAAAGCCTTTAAACTGGGATTGCCAAACTGGTTAGGGCTTTGTATTGGGAGGAGGAGAGAAATTAGTTGGTGGGGTTTTGTGTTGGTGGGTTGGTTTTTTTTTTCCCTCTAGTTGAACATCTGAAACGAGTCAGGGAAAGTCCTGATGGCTGTTGGAGGGAGAGAGAGAGGCACCAGCGTTTGGGTGGGTTTAGGCTGCTCTGGATCCGTGTCTGCTGCCTCTGGCCGAGCTGGTGTGCTGGCTCGCTGCTGCCGAAAGCAGGCAGTGCCCTTCCTCCCAGTGCCCTTCCTCCCAGTGCCCTTCCCAGCCCTGCTCCCCTTGCCGGCTCCGGCACTCGCGGCCTGACGGGGAGGCTATCATTTAACTTAACTCGCTGACCCCACAGGTTAGTTTTCTGCTGGGCTGCTGAATTTAGATAAGCTGTGTAAGGTCCGACCCGGGGCCGAAGCTGGGGCTGGGGAGCAGACAGGGCTGCAGACAGGAGGGGGAGGACACGCAGGGCTCCCCACTCGGGTGGCAGTCGGCTCCGACAGCAGGGACCGCGTATCGTGCAACCACACCTTCAGGTGAAAGGCTGCTTTTCAGCCCATACAAATGTTAGGATGTTGAAAAAAAAATTAATTTAAAAAGTGTGTGAAAAGCAAAAAGCATCTCTTAGGGTGGTCAATCGACTCGTGCTCGCTGTCAGGCACAGGATAGGGGTAATGCAGACCCCTGGCCAGACTTAATCTGTTAGCCCGGGTGATCATGCTTCTGTATTCCCATTGTGTAAGGGTGTTTTTATTCAAACAGGAGAGCGAACAGTCACAGTGTTCCTCTGTGAAAACACAGGGTTAATCTCAAGTTCTTGTGAGAGCTCCTTATTGCAGCATTGGCAGCACATCAGTGTTTGTTCTGGGGATTAAGCAAGAGATCCTGAATTAAAAAGTGCTGAGATCAGTGAAAACGGTATTATTTTAGGCCCTAGAAATTCTCCTTAGACCAG
This sequence comes from Tringa tobata, assembly GCA_033628505.1. Classification (NCBI taxonomy): domain Eukaryota; kingdom Metazoa; phylum Chordata; class Aves; order Charadriiformes; family Scolopacidae; genus Tringa; species Tringa tobata. The sequence continues at coordinate 4,354,148 of JAHREE010000294.1, forward strand.
GACTCCAAGTGCCAGATGATCTACAAATATAGAACAAGACAACAGAACCTGATGCGAGTTTAAGCATTTATCTGCAAAATTGCTGAAAAATAAAAGCTGGCACGTTTGGGTTTGAAGTGCAGCAGTCACTTTGCAGTGACTCCCTGCAGGAGGAGACTTCCTCCACAACAGCCTGGCAGGGTCGAGGTTTTAATGAGACAAATCTCTTGATGACATGTGTTATCGCTCCTCCTTTCCCTGGCCGTGCTATTCCTGTGGCTTTGGACACGGCCAAAGGAGCGGGATCATATAGGACAGGCAGGACTGTCTTTTGGCTAGCATGAAAAAAAAATAATCTCAAAGATACAAAGCAAACTAAATCAGTCTTCCACTATTGCCATGGAAAGTATCATCCCATGGCCAAGCTTCTTCCAGTTGCTACTTTGATACAATAATAAAAAAAATATTTTCTCTATCCTTTGACATTTAACCGCTAATTTTAAACAAAATGAAGCAAGAGAAAGTGTACAGGATTACAGCCAGAAAACCTCACCTGCCATTTACCATGCTTGCCAAGGAAACCTGGCCTAATATTTACTTAAGCAGAGAGCAAAATTACCAGAGAGAGTAAGAGTTGCACAGAACAGTCCTTCTAGAGCTCTCAGAAAAGAGTAACCATCAGCTTGTGCTGGTGCTTCACATGAACCTCCTCAGCTTGGAGGCCTGTGAGGTCCCAAGTGAATATAACAGGAAAAAATACGCAATGCAATAAAACAAGATGTAGCTGTGCTTTAGTACTGTTGGTTGAATAACTATTCATTATATAGTGTTTGTGATGTGGAGAGGGGAAAAAACAATCCACTGTATTGCTCTTCTCATTTTTCAGCCTTGACATTACTAGGTCCTTATGTCCCTAGTTTTGACGTCCAAGTTTTCTTTTCTTCCTTTAACATTCTCTTAGCGTTTTTATTTTTCCTTTGCTTTCCATCATCTGCTTCCTCTCCATTTTTACTTTTATTTTTTAAAGAAATAACCAACAATTCAGTATGAGAAAGAAAGAGACTTTTGAAAATATCAGGTAGGTGAGCCCTTCTCAGTCTGAGGGTCGGATTTGGGACTGTTAAAGTCTTTCTGCAGTCTGTGCTGTTGTGATATTTCAGCAGGATCTCTTTTATTTTATTACAGAAACTTCTCACTTTGTTTGGAAGGACTTCAGTTGGCCACCAAGGATTTTAAATGTAAGGAATAACCTGGAAGAAAGTAACCACCGTGGATTTTTGGTGTGAATCTTTGGCCATCTTCCCCCCACAGCCACCCAATATTGACCTCTCCATCCACATAATAAAAATCAAAATTGAGATAACTTTGTTGTGTGTGGCTTCACTTTCTGAAGCCGTTTGGGATTTATACCCTCTCTGAGCATCCTCAAGTACAAAGAGACAGAGAGCAGTAAGGAGAAAAGAGGTGTCTGTCAATATGAGGTGGGAGCTTCAGGATCTGGTATTCAATTCACTTGTATCAGGATCCCAGACGTTGCCACATGAACCTGGTAGTGATGCCTACAGGCAGGGAAAGGTGCCTGTTCCTCTGCTGTTAATTTGGTGTCTCGCCCTACTTCTGCTTGCTCTTACCTTTCATCCTGTCACTCACAATTACATCCCAATCTCTTTACGACAACAAGTGGGAAAAGCCTTCATCAGTTGCTCCTATTCTTTCATTCAGAGGTGCACAATTTACCTTGCTTTCTCCTGAGACCAGACTTAATGCAGCCCTTTAACTAGACTCATTTGATACTACAGAAACAAGGAGAAAATTTTGCTATAGACCTGATTCAAACACACTGGAGGAAAGATGCACACAGTTTGTGGTAGGCTGATAAAACTTTGGTAGCCAGTAATGTTTCTGTTAGTGGTATTCCTTTTTCCCATTT